>CAWZYM010000403.1:0-207500 GCA_963966185.1 Rhabditoides inermis
CGGCGAAACAAAACAAACTGTAGGTGCACCGTATGCCGAGCAACGCGAACGAGGTGTACTACAACGGCTCCATCATTCACCTCATCGTCAATGAGCGCAACCTCAAGGCGTTCGCCGCCGACAGCGATCGTGAGTGGCTGAAAGTGTTGTTTTACGTTTGTGTTCTACTACGTATATTTCTAATGTTGCGTGACGTGACAAGTGAAGACCGCGCGCTTGGTACAATGAGCGACGACCCAGACTCATTAGACTACTGCATAGACGCATCAGTTAGCATGTCTATTGATGTCGTACATAAGCGGGCCACCGAGACCCACTGCCAAATAAACGCCTACTTGTCGTGTCTTGACCTCTATTACTGGGTGGGGACCTTGACTGGTTGTTTTTCGTTTGTGTTCTACTACTTGGGTTGTTCTAATACTTTTCTATCGCAAATTCGTTTCAGCCGACTCGGCGCCTGCCGGCAAGTACCACTCGCTGCTGCCGTTCCTTCCCGCGCCAGTGGAGTACGCCGACACCCCCTGCGAACTCGCCGCGCAGAGCCTCGAAAGGGTGAGTGTGAGCTCTGGATATCATTCAAACCAAATGTTTATCCAGAATCGGGTGAGTGTGAGCTCATGGGTGAGTGTGAGCTAGTGATATCTTATAATTCAAATCAATGATTATCGCTCATTCATGTACATATTGTACGCATGAGAGATGGTTTGGCTAGCTTTGGGAAAAAAAAACAAAAAAACAAAAAAAACAAAAAAAGCTAATTACATGTACTCTTTCTGTATTTTGTCTGATCTTATAGTTTCGAATGACTTGTTCGTACATATTGCACGCGAGAGAGATGGTTTGGTTAGCTCTGGGAAATAAGCCTTTGTGTCAGATTGTGTCGGAGTTGGAGGCGGAGGAGAGCGTGTTCCGCCGTGGCTGCTGTGCCTCATGATCTGCGAGGTGATGGGCGCGGTCGAGCAGTTCTCGGCGGCAGAGGTGCGTGTGTTTTTGTTTCGAAAAGCATCAGCCCCTCCACTCATAGTGCACAGCCAGTCTCATTCGTATTGTTGTCAGGTATGACACTGTGTTCTCGCGGCAGAGGTGCGTGTGTTGTATTCGTTCAATCAAATCAATGATTTATCCGACTCGCATCATATGATAAAATGTTTAGCTCAAGGTGATAGCCCGGGAGGTTCGCATGTATTTGTTCGGAAAAAAACATTAGCGCTCCCCTTCATAGTGCGCAGCTAGCTGTTAAAGGTGTAGTCAGTCTCTTCGAAACGGCTCCTTCAAACGCCTTCGAAACACGCTATTTGGTCGTGTTTCGAAGACGTTTCGAAGTCAGTATTGAAGGAGTTTCGAAGAGACTGACCGCTACTTGACTGTTGTCTGTCGATAGTAATGGTACTCATTTTCAAAACACCGTGTTGTAGATGCGCGCTGCGTGCGATTCGCTCGGCGGCGACTGCCTCGCCGTGCTCAAGGGAGCGTGCGATGAGTGAGCACATTTCACAGTTATGAAATTCTCTAATTGTATTTTCAGATTCCTCTCGTCGCACATGAACGACTCAGCAGGTGAGAGGAGCGAGTGGCTGCCGTCGCTAGAAATTGCGATCGCGGAGTGCGTGGAGGCTGCCGCCGACGCGACAGCGGACGTGTTTGTGGAAGCGTTGCGCGAGTGGAGCGGACGCGGGAGCTGACGGCGCCTGGCTGCGCGCGCCGCCGGGGACGCCAAGGCACGGGTGCGCCTCGCGCGACTCGTCGCCGACATGGACACGTTTATCCGCAACGACGAGTGCCTGCCCGTCTGGACCTCGCCCCGGCAGATGCGCGAGAGAAGCGACGCCAAGCAGGTGCGATTGACTCAATATGTCTGTTGTTATTAAATGCATTGCCCCGATTCAAGAGATTCACTCTGCGGAGCGGGTCGATTGCTGTTATCATTTTGAATAATTATTATTGTGGCTGTTCAGCACCGTCGCCCGTCGGACGCGCCGCCTCCGCTCATTTCGTGGGACCAAGTGAACGATGTCGCACAGGTTCGTTGTTAATGTCGTGTAATAGAGTCTGACTTCTACAATCATTTTGAACCCGAATGATGTAGTGTTGCGATGTGTTGTGCTTTTGTCTATACATTTGTACACATTATACTCTATACTCTATACTCGGCCTACACACTACTATACTCCTATACTCTACTCTATACTCTATACTCTATACTCTATACTCTATACTCTATACTCTATACTCTATACTCTATACTCTATACTCTATACTCTATACTCTATACTCTATACTCTATACTCTATACTTTTGTCTATACACTGTTGTTGCAGGCGGCTGTGAGGCGTGCTGGCGCGTGGGTGGTGGAGAGTCGGGAGCGTCTTCAGCGGGAGCAGGACCGTCGGCGAGGGAGCACCCGCTTCCAGCAGATAGACCAGCTCCCCACCCGCTCCCATCCTGCTGCCGCCATCAGTTAGACTGTTGAAATCTTTTACTCACTATTTCCTCGTATTACACGTTTTACTCTGTGCAAATCGCGCGTTGTCATTTGGAGCGTAATCTCACCCGTTTTATCACATGATTCTTGTATTGTTTTCTACTTCATATTGTATTGTGCATCTTTGATATCATGCAGCCGTTGTCATAATTGCTCTTTATTGTTGCGCGCGTTGTCATTTCGTACATGTACCCTTAGCAAGTTGTCATCGTTTTCGTGAATACCTCTCTGACGTTGTTCACTTTATTTATTCGGACTGACTGTCTACTTCCCCGTACGCTAGTATTGTTTCGCAGTTGATAAACTTGTGGTGATTGTACTATTCATTTTCCGGGGACTGTTTTGCGTAATGACGTGTGCGACCGCGTAGTGTCCTAGACTTGGGTGTGTCTGCTCAACTTGACGAGCCGATCTACCGACTGCATTGACATATCCGCCTCCTCCTCCCTGAAAGAAGTGGTGGACTGGAACAAATGACGTCACGTTCGAATCGCACTTAGGGGTTGAACTACGAGTGCAGAAAAAGAAGAAATAGTGGAGAAGCAGAGAGAGGGGGAAAGTAGCGCACTTGAATATGCGATTGAGCAGTGGCGTCTGTCGTATCACGCTGTTTCCCCACGCGTCATAGGGCGTGAGCGAGCGCAGTCCCACCGGCACCCACTCCCAGCTGTGCAGCGCTGACGGCAGATATTGCGGCGAGAACTTCTGAAGCCAGAATAATAATATTTAGCTATTTTGCGAGTGATTCACAAACACTTTCTATTCCCGCAGGCTGCTAGAGCACAGTTTCTCTCTGTGCGAGAAGAGAACGGGGGAAAGGAAACACAGAACAAAACATGAACGGGTTGCTCTTTCTCTTTCCGGGTTTACCTGCAGGAGGTGATTCCGACGATGAGCAGGAGAAAGAGGAGGAGGAGAATGAATACTAGCTGAAAGAAAGGGGTAAGGAGAGAGAGAGAGAGACGGGGGGGGGACCTGAGTGATGACCGGCGGCAAGAGCGAGAGGCCGATGCAGATGGCGGGAATGACGACGAATAGAATGAAGAGATAGACGAGCGCGAACCAGCGGTGCTATAATCAGATTGCGGTCGTAAAGTGTTGCTAGCTCACGTCGGCCGTGATTTGTCCGAGCCGCATTGAGAGGTGCAGCGGCAGCTTGCGCATCGTTGGAATCACGTAGAACAGCACGGTACCCGGCGATGTTGTACAGCACCTGGCACACCGCCATGTGCAGCGTCCTGAAGATGCGCCGTCTCTTCCTCTGCCCCTCTCTCTACCTCTCTCTCTCCCTCTCTCCACACTCACTTCTCGAATCGTGATCCGTCTGCGGACAGAGCGGCGAGCACTCCGCTGAACGTGGCTCCGATATTGGAGCCGAGCATGAGTGGATAGATGGTGACCAGCGGGACGACGCCCGATCCGGCGAGCGAGGTGAGCGACGACGACGAGAACACGTTGCTCGATTGCAGCTGCAAGTCAGATGTGCGCATCACAACCAATGAAAAGTGTGGTCAGTGTCTCTTCGAAATAGCCCCTTCGAAACCCGCAAGGCGTTTCGAGGTCAGTAACGAAGGGCGTGAGAGAGAAATGAGAGACGATTTACGATTAATATAAATGTTGTCCGTCAAACATTCGACCTGATCATCGAAGGCTGACGGCTACTTGAGACACTCACGACTACTGTGACGCAGCTGCCGACGAGCATGAGTAGGTAGCCGGTGAGGGCGCGGAAGCGGCCGGGCAGCTGCTTCTCCAGCAGACGACGCATCACGTTCGCCAGCCGACCCGACAGGATCGTCTGAACACGACAGAACATGCTACGAGGAGAGGGAGGGGGAGAGGGGGAGAGAGGGGGGGGGGGGGGTGGGAGCGAGAGAGGGAGAGAGACAGGATTGTCTGAACACACGATATAGTTTTGTCCCTTTGAAAACCTCAAGGATTCTGAGCTTTTTCGAACCGTCTTAATGTCTCTCGTGAAAAGCGTGAAACCATTTGCGACGAACACTATACAACATGCTACGAGCAGTGGAGAGAAGGAGGGAGACAGACAGACAGAGAGAGAGAGAGGGGAAGAGAGAGAGAGAGAGAGAGAGAGGGAGAGAGAGAGAGAGACGCACGTTGACTAGGGCGACGATGAGCGCTAGGCATGCGATGAGCACGACGACACTGCCCAGCAGCACGCACGCGCCTATCGCCGTGTCCCTCCACGAAGAGTATGCGAACACGTGCCGGTACGGGCCTAAAGTGGATTTCGATGAAATGAAAAATGCGAGATCCATTCTGGAACGTGTTACGTATAGTCAGGATATAGCGACAACATGTTGTGAGCTTTGTTATCATGTCTAGTATCAGTAATACTTGCCGCTTTGTACATCATTTAATGTCGTGTTACTGAGTGTCTGGAGGTGTGGGCGAACATCCATCAGACAGAGGATGGCACGAGAAGACCCGCACCAATGGACGATCATCATGGACCCAGCAAGACTTACAGACTAAACCTATCTACGTTTGATATGACCTGTCACATCTGTCTTTGATTCTGGAAATAAATACTTTAAATACTTCAAATACTGAGTGTCTATGTCTAATATCTCTTGGCAAATGAAGATCATTATTGTCATGTGAGCACATGGAAATGCTCACATGGAAATATCCGAGATCCATTCTGGAATACGCATCGAAGAACGAATGAGTGACCGGGCTCGAAATGGTCGTCTGCGATCGCTTCGCGCAGGCCAGGCTCGTCGATCTGTGAATAGCATCCTTCTCCTCTCTCTCTCTCTCTCTCTCTCTCTCTCATCTCTCTCTCTCTCTCCTCTTCTCTCTCTCTCTCTCTCTCTCTTTCAATTGCTCTCGCACCTGTAATATGAGATCATTCACGGGTCCGGTGAGCTTGTCTATTGTCTGGAATTCAATTCCTTTTTTCTGTGATCAGAGGATCGACAATCAGCCACGAGATGCGTTCGATAAAACCCTGAAAGTGCTCCATTTGCGGGTTTCGACACAGCGACCGTACGACAAACAGCGTGATTATCGCGGATTTGGCAAATGTGTGTGGACAGATAGAGAGAGAACAGGGAAATAGAGTGAAGAGTTAGGGAGTGAGAGAAATACGCGACAAAGTGATCGATGCACAGAGAGCGAATCATCGAGGCGCGAAGAGCAGTGGAGGTTTTGGAGAACGAACGACAAACATGAAAAAACATCACTTACTGAACATAAGTTCCATTGGAAGTAGAATTGCGAGACAGCATACGTTGAAAATGTCACCGAGAGTAGCAGCTGCGAAGGCTCTAAAATGGAGAAGGTTATGTAAAAAAAAATTAAATTTAAAATTTTTTTAAAAGGCGCGAACGTAAGAGAGAGAGGGAGAGGGAGAAAGAGAGAGAGAGAGAGAGAGAGAGAGAGAGAGAGAGAGAGAGAGAGACGATTTACCGTAGAAACTTGTCTCGATCGCCGGCGTGAACGAGGGAGACGAAGACATTAGCGAGCGTCGAGCCCAGCTCCGATCCGATCATCACAGGAATCGCGCGATGCACCGTGATTACTATACATCAATCCTATAGTAATAAAAAGGAACTCGACTCACTGTCTGCCGCGACCATGGAGACGAGTATAGTGGTCATGGTGGTGGATGATTGAAGGAGAGCCGATAGCAGCATCCCTACCATCACCGCCGATAGAGGGTCGCGGATCAGCTCGCTGTTCTTGATCCAGTTACCTACAAAATCGCTTTTCTATAAAATCCAGCCCCCCCATAAGTACCTGATTGTTTACACCAATCAGCCTAGGGTGCCTAAGGCCAGCTCCATATTTACCATATCCTGTTCGCTATTTTCACATATTCGTGTTTTTCACATATATGTTATGTCACGGCAGATAAACATTATTATTATAAGATGAATGTAAGTGCGCACCCAGTCCTCTGCTGCCTAGCAGCCCGAAGGAGGCGGAGACGAGTCCGAGTGCGCAGAGGTAGACGAACAGAACGAGACACATGACGAGACACAGAGACAGCTTCACGCCCACGATTCGACAACGCGCCAGACGAGACAGCGCTGAACGGGCTCCCCTTTCGAACACAATTGTTGTAAGCCGTTCACAAATAGTTCGATTTTAGGAGGGTGTTTGAGATAATTGGAAGACAAATCACACGGAATAGATATGCCGGCTGTTGTCAAGTGACACTCACAACTCCACGGCGGTTCATCGGTCGTCTTATAGGTACTGGTTGCTCGGCGAGGCGGCACGTCTACCGCATTTGACGTCCTCACAGTAGGGGATGGCGTCTGCGTCGCATCGCGCACCTTCATCCTTCCATGCACGGGCAGAGTGCGGATCTGCAAGGTCATATATAGGATTGCCGAGAGAACGAATGAATGGGGAAATTTGAATAACGATGAGGAGGGATCACGGACCATTCACTCTGTCTAACTCCCACCCTCTCTTCGAAAACAATCGTTAGTGAGAACTGCAGTGCGGATTTGACGCATTACTAACACATATATCCGACCCGTTCCGTTTCTCATTAGCGTACCGTGTAGGTGGGCGGGAGAATCGACACCCAGACTTCGTGGTTGATTCTGCGATGCGTCGGTGGGCGCATGCAGTGGAAGACTGGCAGAAGCAGTGATGGGGAAAGAGGCAGGCAGAGAGAGGGATACCGTTCTAGTGCGAGTCACTCGCCCCCGATTATGACCATATATGTGTGGGCGAGTGAGAGTGAGAGACACACAACCCCTATCCCCGCGATTACCCCTCTTTTTGATGCTGCACTGACAGGTTCATTCGACTGTTACTCCCGATGTGCCCAATTGACGATTGAACCAGCGGAACAAACGTGTTTTTAATTGTTTCATTATACTGAATACTGAATAGAGCTATTGGTAGTTTTTGAATGAAAATTATATCCATATATCGAATTGTTTTTGCCCCAATATGTCCTATTTACGTTTATTAAGAAAAATAAATGTTTGAATTGGCGCGTTTGGGTGTAAGAATTATGGTGCGTCGCGGTCGCAGCGCGGCTCGCGTCCAGCCAGCAAATCTGCTTTCGCGTCATTGTTTTTCCTTGTCTTTGTCTTATCCGGTTTTCGTTCGCTTCCTATCTCTTTCTTGTGTTATCTTGATCACGTGCGGAAAGGATATAGCCACTTCATATTGACATTTGTCCATCAAACATTTATATTCAATGTGATCATGCTTTTTGTGTGCTGTCCCCTTTCGTAATCGTGTTCATTTCGCAAGTTTTGTTTAAAAAATTGAGAAATATGATGAAACAATGTCTGCGTTTTCAAATATATTCAAATAGTTGTAGTTTCCACATTCCGAACGCCTATTCCACTTCGCAACGCTTATTCCGCCATTCCGCTACCTTTCATTTATGTTGTGAATACGTGGTTTCAATTGTTGTTTGTTACAGTCAGTTCACAATGGCAGCTATTGGCATGTCTCTCGAGGAGATCATCAAGACGGCTAAGGTAAGGATAATTTCTTCATGTACTGTGCAAGCCTTGTACGTGACAAATATCGATTGTGCTTGTGTCATGACTGGATTGGCCACGTCATTACATCACAGAAATTACACCACATAAACACATTGTCTTTGCAGAAGTCGAAGGGAGGACGTAACGTTGGTGGATTCCGCGGCGACAAGGTGCAACAGAAGGCGCGTAGCGGAGGTGCTCGCAACTTTGGAAAGTTCAGTCAGGTTAGTTTTTGTTTTGTTTAAATATGTTGTTCTCATTGATTTATTTTCAGCGCGCCCCCGAGGGTCGCTGGAAGCACGACATGTATGAGGGTGCTGGTGGAAAGCGCGGAGCTTCCGCTTCCACAGGAGGCGCTGTTGCGTTCCCGCACAAGCCCGTGCGCGTTACCCTCTCGTCGCTCGCGCCCACCGTCACTTCGGCCGATCTCGAGGTGCTTGCTGCCCGCAATCGGCTTCGCTGAACGCCTTCGATTGACTGACTGATTGACGTGACACTCGCTCGTACAATGACTGTCTCCCATCCGCATGGAGTGCGGGACGGACTATGCGTACTCGCGCTTGCCTCGTCTCCACCGTCGCATGCGTGTCGGCACTCGCCTGCTGCAGTGTCGGGGAACTGTAGCCGTCAGTGCGGGAGATGGTAGCCGCGGATCAGCAGCAGTCGCTTCTTCGTCAAATGAAAACTAAGATGTGATTGCAGGAGCTGTTTACCGCGTACAACGCCACCTCTGCCGCCGTACACTACGATGAGAATGGAGCGTCGCGTGGAACCGGTGACGTGGTTCTTAAGAAGAAGGACGCCCTCGACATGATCAGGGACTACAAGGGAGTTGCCCTCGATGGTGAGTGATTTTTGCCAACAATCTCTTGTTGATGCCAACGCTTCTTTCAGGATACAAGATGCGCATGGCCCTTGTTGATTCGGGTAACAACGGTGGATCGTCGATTCAGTCTCGTCTGCAGTTCAAATCTCCCCGCCAGAACGGAGGAGGTATTGCCAAGCGAGGAGCCACCAATGCTCGGTTAGTTCCTTACAAATATTGTATGACTGTTTATTTTATTTTATGACTTTCTTATTTGTGTGACGCTTTTGTTTTAGTGTCGGTCGTCTGGGTGGAGTGAAGAAGGTTGTGTCTGGCAAGGTTGCGAAGAAGGTAGCGGCGAAGGCGGGCAAGCCTAAGAGGGAGAAGAAGGTGCCGAAGACGGAGGCTGAGCTCGACGCGGAGCTCGAAGAGTATATGAGCAAGAAGGGCGCCGAGGCCATGGAGTAGAATAGATCTGAAAGTGGAGCCATCTCTGTCCCATCCCCATTGTCATACAATCACTCGATTTATACATTCACACCTATAATATTGAGTCTTCATCGTTGTTGATTTTGCAGTTAGCATGGTTTGTAATAACAATAACTTATTTTTGCGAATAAATTGTACAAAGTGCATATTGTCTTTATTGTACAGTAATACAGTAACACACAGTAACTACGATAACAAAAAGTAACATTGTTGCGACTGTATGATAACAACGACAACCGTGGAAACAAAGTTGAAATGAAACATGTATTAGTAGTAATCAAGCGGCGTCCTCTTCATCCTCATGATCGTTGTCGTCTTCCTCTTGTTCCTCGTCATCCTCTGCCTGAGCATCGTCCGCCTCGCCGTTCCCGTCTGCAGGTCGGTCGGGGTTGCCCCATGGCTTGTCCTCCTTGTCGAAGCAGTCTTTCATCCTGGCTATCACAGCCGCGAGATCCTAAACAGCACTCTGTGACTGTATCCACTCCCCCCGCCACCCTCACCTCAGGCGTCCAGTGGTCGATCGGCTTGCGGTTTTTCGGATTTCCGTGAATCCTATGCAGGTGACACAAAGCCATGCCGAGGCCTGAAAAATGATGGTTTGAGAAAGTTTGAGTATACACTGTATACCGATGTTTTGGGATCCGCAGATCGGACACTCGTAGCGCTTGGCGGGCGCGTGCGTGTGGGTGCGGGCGTGGAGGCGCATCAACATGACGTTACCGTACACCTCCTCGCCGCATAGCTTAAAAGAATCTACACTCATCATCATCTATTTATTGCATGTAAACAATATTTCAAAGATCAAAGGTACACATACACTTATATGTGATCACATGGAAATCTCTAGGAAATCAGTACGCAGTGTTCATTGTACCTTGCACGCGCGCTTCCTCTTGGACTGCTTGGTGGGGGGCTGGGTCTGGTGTGGCTCCTCGTAGTCGGGGCAGCGGCGCTTGAAGCGCTCCTTGCGCGCCGCCGCCATCTCCTCCCGCGCCGCCGCCTCCTGCGCCGCCTGCGCCTCCTGCTGCCAGTCCTGCAACGTCCGTGGCTACGTCAACACAATCAATGACCTTCCATCAACCCGGAGTCTCAAAAGTCCGCTCCACGTACCTCGTTCAGGGCCCGGCTCGGTTGGCGCTTCTGTGGACCTCGTTCGGCGAGTTCCTCGTCCAGCCACGAGTCGATGGTATCGGCGGCGTCCGGGAAACACTCGACGAGTCCCCCGCGCAGCACCGCGCTCGCCTAGAGAAGAGGGATTCGCATGAACATGACGCTACCGTGAATCCGCTCCACTGCACTGACGAGCATGTACAAAGAGACGCCCGCCTGCACTCACATTTATGAACGGGGTCTTCTTGCCGTGAAACACGGGGCGGCTTCGAAGTCGCATTCCGGCATGCTCAGCAGCGTTGTGCGACTGCAGCAGGTCGTTGTCTGAAAGGGAGTGAATCTCGAGGACGCGATTCGGCGACGACTCACTGGTGGCAGTGAACTCGTCGCAGTGCGAGCAGCGCACAAAGTGCGGCAGGTCGACGTGCTGCACGGCGTGCGACTCGAACGCCGCCCGGTTGACGCGCACCCTTCCCGCGCAGAACTGCGAGAGCACAATCAGCACACACTATTGAACATGGCCAGCCTCACCTGGCAGGTGGCCTTGTGTGCGGCGCTGAGCCTGGGCTGAACGCCGGCGCCGTACGTCTTGAGCGCCGCCTCCTCCATCTCCTCGACGCGGGTCGGTATCGGCACGCTGCTCTCGAAGCAGTCCAGCGTGAGCTCGAGCAGCTGCTTGCGCTCCTATAATCATAGGTTATTGCAGAAAAACTGCGTTACACATCAAAATCCTAATATATAGAAAACGCAATGTCCGCCTGTCTGTAGATGACGCTGATGCAGCGCTCCCTAAATACCCCAGGTCGGAGCTAGCATGCGAGAAGCGTCGGGTTTGCACTATTTTTAAGCCCCGCCCACAATTACCAGGAGGAAGAGCGACGTAGGCGCGACTCTGACTGGTACAATGAAAAAAGCCGAATGCGATAAAAAAAAACCCGAGACGATACAAAATGACAGAGACTCACGTCGACGGCGACGACCTGCAGGTACTGCACCTCCTCGCCGTCGGGCACGAGGTGCATGTGAAAGACGCGCACGTGCGACGCCACGCTCTTCCGGTCTGCAACGCATACACATTAGAGCATTGACACTACCATACCGATCATATGATGATAGTTTATATGCCAAGGTCAGTTTTGATGTTGGAGGGAGGGGCTTGTACGAATTATCGTCGCTACACACGATATCTCTTTCTTTGACATCTCGGATAAGGGAAATTGAGAAATATATCGTCCACTCCGATTTGGGCGAAATCATCAAAACCACTGTTGCCCGCGTAATCAACGAAACGACTGTTGCCCTGCCTTTCATGCGCAGGTAGCAGTGCGGGCAGCGGCAGGTGCGCGCGTTGAGATGGGTGGAGGCGTGCGCGAGCAGCGACGCCGCGTCCGTCACCGCCAGCTGCGCGTAGCACGAGCGGAACTGGAATCAAATCAAATGTTTATTCGCAATCGCAAACATGATAATGACACGTAAGCAACTGTAAAACAGAAGAATGCACTACTGTATGCGTCCTATCACTGTGTTGTCATATTCAGATATGAGGATTGCGGGTAAACTAGCAGCGCTCACCTTGCACCGCGTCAGTTGCGTCAGCATGCGATCCACGAAACTGTTCAGGTGGGATTCGAGCGTTGCGGTCGACTGAATTTCAGTGGTCAAAAGTTGAAAATTTATTATTTAAAAAAACGACCCACGAGTTGTGTCATGGTCCATTTCATCTGCATGGTAGGCCTGCGAGGACGGGGCGTCTGCAAAGGGTCGTCGAGGAACGACGTGTTCATCTCCTCCAGATACTCGCCGCACTCCGACTGCTCCGTCGGCTCCGCCTAGAACACCACATGTAAAGTGACACTTGAACATACCCCTACCTTGATATCGTATGATCCGACGGCGCTGGTAGATGGCGCGAGCTGCTGCTCCTGCTGCGACTGAAAGAAGGAGATGATCGAATATCGATCGAGAGGCAACATGGAACACACACACACCTCTTGTTTGATATCGTAGAGCGGTTCGTTAGGCGGGGCCATGGGCAATGACAAGCATGGCGACACGGCGGGGGTTTTCTTGGTGCGGTTGCGAGCGCGCTTGCGAGGCGGAGGGTTCTTCACGATCCAAGTCATATCTGTCTGGACGCTGCAGTCTTCCACATCGGCATCGCGTTTGTTACTGCAATAGCAAACTGCAAATGGGAAAAAATGTGATTCCACCAACCTGGGAGTTCCGTAGATGCAACCGCACTGCCTGGCCTTGGCGGCATCGTCGCCATGTATCACGTCGCTGCAGAAGTACTGGTAGCTCACGCCGCGCTCGCAGAAGAACTGAATTCGCGTAAGAAAAATGCATTCAGGTGTGTAAAGTAGTAGTAGGTTACCTTGATCACGTCCGCTCTCATTTTGTAGTCGCCGGAATTGCTGATGCGCGCGATAAAGTAAATTGGTTCGACGGGCGCCGCAGAGCCGGACCCATCGGCAAGCAGGTTCATCTAGAAGAGTATTTGTAATTTTCATAATAAATGAATAATACAAATTGCGGATGTATGAACGATGTATGAACAAATAATGACAAAGACGAAACATAGTTTCGAACAGCTGATGAACGCTCAAATTGATGTGCACAATGGTGCAGCACGCACGAGTGCACTATCTGTAAAATATGGAATATTTATTTTCTTTTGATGTTTTATTTATTCTTTTTTTTTGCTTTCGACGATACTTTCAGGTCTCAATGTCTTTTCGCGTCACTCGGTCCAAGTCACGCAGACTGTTGCCGTCTCCGGTCAGGGTCCCCACCAAGTCCAGCAAAGCCAAACCCAAGGTACATTGACTGACATTATGATTAGCGCAATATTTTGTTGTATTTTGTATCAGGTGAAGATGGCGGCCGAGCTGAACAAGCTGCTGGAGAACTACAAGAACGCCACCCCGCACATCACCGACATGATGCTGCTGCGTCCCAACCATGAGCTAAACGACGAGGTGTGTTTTGATTTCGTAGTGTTATTATATATTTTTCGAGTCTCTATTGCAGCTGATCAACGCGTACATGGCGTTGCTTTGTGAGGCACACAACAACGACTGCGCAGTGGGCGACAAGGTGCGTTTTTTGTGTGCTAAACCAAACTATACATTTCTTGTGATAATTCATCAGAATAATTAGTTTTTTTTTGTGCAATATGGAGGTGCGCCTTTGGGCAGTTGTCTGCATTCTTGCAAAACGATGTCTTGTGTTTCTTAATGTGTGTCGCTGATTTATCAGCGCGTGATACACATACTCTAACTTTATGAGGGATGAGACTCACATTGTTCGTATGTAACGCAGTTATGTTGCACAGGTGCACGCCATGTCTTCCTACTTCAAGTCATCATTCGACCTCTACGGCTACGACCGAGTGGCGCGCTGGACGAAGAAGGTGGCAAGCGTCATGCCCAGCTTGTAGTCATCTTGTGTGTTTGCAGATCGACATCTTCGCGCTTCGTCTTCTCCTCATCCCAATGCACATCGAATTCGACTTCCAGGGCCACGTCGGCGGACACTGGTCTCTTGCGGTTAGTCCTCTTTCCGCTTGTAGTTGGATACGTCGAAATTTGATTTGTGATAGTGTATATGTTTATTCTTGACCGTGTCTCCTTCCTTTTTTATTGTTGTGGCTACGATGTTCACGTATATCGATTCCGCATAAATCGCAGACTGAGGAATGAGACTCACATTGTTCGTATGTTGGTCATATTGCGCATCACCATCCGTTAATTTGTAGGCTGTGAACATGAGGAGCAAGAAGATTTCCGTATTCAACAGCCTGGCCGCACCCGACAACACGATTGAGGACGAATACGACGGCGGTCGTGTTAAGTAAGCAGAGGAGAGAGAGAAGGAAGAGGATAGATATGGAAGGGGAGAGAAAGCCGACTCGATCATGGATTGATTGCAGGGATTTTCTGAAGAATGAGTGGGAGAAGCGCAAGACTGCGCCCTTCCGCGCAGACGAGTGGAGCGTAATCATTCCCAAGGTGAGCGCGTGCAGCTCTAGCAGATTGGTGTGAACTGATGGGGCTTGTGGGCGTCGCTTTCGTTCTGACCGACATCGCGTTTCAGTGCCGCCAGCAGCAGAACGACACTGACTGCGGTGTGTTCGTCTGTCTTTTTGCAAGGCTGCTCGTCACCGGAAAGAAGGTGCGTTGCCGCTGGCACATGTCCCGATTCCAGAGAGAATTTCAATGAACCCACTTATATAGTCGAATTGGATTCTATATGCCATCATTCCACATGTTGTGCAGTTTTGTGCAACACAATGTGTATGTCTTCAAATATCCCAAACACTACCATATGAAGGTGTCGAACCGGTGGGCAGAAATCAGCGATTGGGCGCTGGCGGCGCGCTTTACCACTGCGCCATTGAGGCTCGTACTAAGAGGTCATTGAATCTCAAAGATATGCTTGCTCGTTTTATCTCATCATTGTACACTGAAGAGGCCAGTGGAGCTAGATGTGCTCTATCTTCTAACTCCTAACCACTGCCTCTATGGCGCAGTGGTAGATCGCGTCGCCAGCGCACAATCGCTGTGAGCTCTCCATGGGTTCGATTCCTACTCATGGAAGCGTTTTGGATAATTGAAGACATACACGATGTGCTGCACAAAACTGCACAATATGTGATATGATATGTCACGGATGGCATATAGGATTTATATGTAGTGTTGTGAGGTTATAACCTCGAATCACTGTAGTAATAGGCTCTAGTGATTTCCATAAATTTCACGGATATGAATGTGTAGGGAGTAGTAGTAGTGGGAAGTTTCTTGGTCACTTCTATGATTTCAGGTGCCGCCGACGACTTCTCATCACTTGCGCACGCTGATCGCAAGGGACCTGGTATCGGCGCGCATCAACTAGGCGTGGCGGTATATTCGATTGATCTCAATTCACTCGCATTCTCTTTCCTTTCCTACTGGTTGTTCTGATGTTATTGTTACACGTTGTTGTCACATTGTCGATGTTTGTCAGGTTGTGTTTGTTTGACGAGAAATGAATTTTGTATATTGTATTGTCGCACACTCCTTTTGGGGACATGCTCTCGCAGCTCTGTGGCGTGCTCGTGGAACGCCAGGAGTATTTCCATGTTCGCCGCGCGGGCGACAGTGCCGTCGCCGCGCACCTATCCGGTGGTGCCGCCGGCGTGGCGCTTTGAAGTGTCTCGCTCGAGCAGCTGGTCGACCTCGGTCTGCATCGCCAGCAGCCCGTGCATCCGCCTGCGCAATTGAAAGCGTTTGCACTCACCGCCTGTCGTCCCCCGATGCCACCGCGTCTTGAATCTTGCGTGTCAGTGAAAGTTGGCTCGCTCGGTGTCACTGCAACGCTCACTCCGTCACGACTCGAAATCATATTGCTCATTTCTTTTTGATTTGGTGGTATATACCAGCATACCGCATTTGAGATTCAAAGATATTCTACCTGAATACGTTTGCCCATTTACATTCGCCTCTCACCCCTTGTTTTGCGTTGAAACATTTTGAGATCGCTGAACGTTGGGATTTGCGAGACCCCTTCATGCGAAAAAAAACTGGCTCGTCAGTCGCCGGTGTGGGCGCTCACTACTCTACTCTCCTGCTGCGTGCGTCTCAAATTTCACTAGGTGCATTTATTTAATTGCGCGTGTCCGTCTTACGTATTAGGCAAGGACCGCCTATTCCGAGAGGAGACTAGAGTGTGCAAAAGCAATCATCCGTCACGTTCGCTTTTCGGTGTGTTGTTGTTGTAGCGCATTCGACAGATTCGACTGACTCCCGATAGCAGACATCAAAACTCAAAACCGCCATGAATGCGGTAGCAGGCAAGTAGCTGTTAAACTACCCGACTACATACCTTCCTATCAGATATTTTGTATTCGTAGGTAGAAGCCACATCGGCAAAGAAAGCTCGGTTTCTCTCTCTCTCACTCTCTCACTCTCGCCGCCACCTTTATCCGCTTGAAAAAGCGGCTACTCGTGTTGATATATGCGTGCACACTCGCACACGTGCTGTACTCGGCGCACCCTCTAAAAACGAATTTGTGAGTGAGTGAATTTTGGGAGGGACGAAGAGGCAGTGGTGGTTGCTCCAGGAATGGTTGTGTGCGCGCGGTGGTCCCCGGAGACGCACAATCGAGCAGCACGCAGAAACATGGCGGATACATCATCTAGCAACAAACGGGGAACGAGAGACAAACATCACTTGTTAGTGCCGGCTTAGAGTTCATCGAGGACAGCCCCTGAGGCGACTCTCGCATGGTCCAGTTCATTCATGTCTTCGGGATAGATGTGGCGAAGAGAGAGAGGGAGAGAAAGAGAGAGAGAGAGACGTGAGGAGGCGCTTCATGTGAGTCGTACTCGCCTCTGTCCTTTGAGTAATGTCCGTGCTGAAATGTTTGCCGTGTCATTTGTTGCACGTTTGCGGAGCGCATCATCCCTGTCCACTCCGCACTCGCTCGGTCTCCGATTCGGGGAAGACGCGCACTTCACCCGCTAATCCCACTTTGCCCTGCCACACACATGATCGATCCACTCACTGTCTCTTGTTACCAGTACTCCCACTCTAAGCAACAGCAATACTTTAAATGGCGTGCTCAGTGAGTGGCTGGGGCACGCTTCACTGCCCAGATGTGCACGAGAATTCCGCTCGTCTACGCACACTATTTTCAAGGCTTCGTGGTACTGGTGGGCTAATAAGGCGGTAGATGAGGGTGTGTGTGGTAGATCAGTGACGTCCCGCGCGAATGTCGGTCCGAGTCGAGAACGGTCCGAGGGGGGAGAGGTGGAGAGTGAGGGAAATAGCGTGCGGAGGGAGGAGGGCGGAGGAATTGGCGGGCTAGCCGGCTGGCCCCGCCCCCTCCGGGAGGCAGCGCCGCCTCAGTGCGAGTGCTCCCTCTCTAGCCGGCAACATGCGGGCACCTCTCCTACTAACCTTATTCGCGTCGCTTGTCGCAGGTACGGTTATTGATTGAAGTTCGTATGCCCTATCTCTACAATTTGAGCAAGTTTCGATATCCATTTGCGATATCGATACCCTCTTCGTGTCTTGCTCTCTCCCGTGTGCGCATAATGGAATAGATGCAAGAATGGGGAGACGGACAGCCGAGCTCGCTCCTCCGTTCGCTCTTTCTTTGTTCAGCCGCCCTAGCTTTTTGTCTCGCGCTCGAAATCAAGCCTCTTTGAAAGGGGCGAGTCATAAAAATCGCGCGTCACTTTCTCTCTCGCAAATGAAAGCGCGGGCGCTGCGAACATTTCAACATGTTCAGTGTTTGTTGAGCTACCGAGTAATGAGCGCTGCCGTCCACTTGAGAGAGAGAGGTGGCTGGTGTGCGAACGGAGATCATGATATCGATCGATATTGATTTGTTGCAGGATGGAACCTGCACGTGATGCCGGGCGCGGAACAGCTGAAGAACAAGCAGACGGGACTCAACTTCATGGTGGTGTGCAAGGTGCGCGACTTTGACGGCGCCGCGTCGAACGTGAAGATCGAGTGGATCCGCAACGACAAGGTCATCACTCGCATCGGAAGGTACGCTGCTCGCCTCGTTTGCATCCTCTAACCCCTCCATTGCAGTGTGGTGACGGTGACGAAGCCGTATTCTAACCAGCTGATGATCAACCGACCCAAGGTGTCCGACTCTGGCACGTACACTTGCCGTGCCGAGATTGACGGCGAGACGCAGCAGTCCGATGCGCACATCAGCTTTGTCGGTGAGTGGCGAGATGCGCTATTCGCAACTAGTCACTCAAGGCTGCACTCGAGCCGCGCGACCTGTCACTTGTTGACTCGCGTGTAATTGCGACATGTGCGTGTGTGTGTGTGTGTGCGGGAAAAAGCGCTGGTCATTGCCGCCAGCGATTTGGCTTGCGACCCTTGTCCTCTCTCCCTAATCTCACACGCATATCGACTACTACCGAGGGCGAAACTTGTTTTTGCTAATGCGCGCACGCATATTGGGGGTGCCTCTTGGATGACGATGGATGTGGATTGATTGAGTGTGATTGCAGACCCGCCGCGTTTTGTCGACGCGAAGACGGAGCAGCATCCGGAGCACGGCACGACGGCCAAGATTCACTGTCAGGTGGAGGGCAGCGACGAGCTCGAGGTGTTCTGGCAGTTCAATGGATCGACGCTCGAGAGTGAGTCTATGGAACAATGGGCCCGTGCAACATGGTGACCTCTGACCTGCGTGCGAGCTCTTATCCCACCGCCGAGACAATGGCGAAATGCTGCTAATCACCCGCCGCCCACCTCTGTGTGTGTGTTTTTGGAATTGGACACATTTGCATATTTGTGTGGGGGTCAAGCGGCTGTCTGGGAGGGGGATAAGGATAGAGATTAGGCGAACCATCTGGTGCGCTGCGGATCTCAAGAGGTCCCTAGTTGCGCGGCGGCGACGCCGCTACGCAAAGAGTGTTTATAGAGTAGTGGACGTGTTTAGATGTGAGCGCGCCGCATCTCGATTGTATCATTGCTAGACGATTGCAACATGTCACCCTGTGGCGGTTGATAAGTAAACTATGCCAAGTGGGGATTAGAAATTATGATAAGAGGGCCGATACGATACTGTACTATACGGTAACTTTCAGACTCTAACCGCGGATACGAGTACGATGGGCACAACCTGATCATTCCCAACTTCGACATGAAGAAGGACGATGGAGTCTACTTGTGCAATGCTGCCGAGTTCAACTCTTACGAAACGCTGACGATCAACGTTACTGGATACTGTGAGTGTCGATACTTGGCAGCTTTGATTTAACTTGTTTTGTTTTCAGCGCGGCCCCAGATCACTGTGTTTGACACTCCGCCGACTGGCTACGAGGGTCAGTCTGTGCAGATGCAGTGTCAGGCGACGGGCAAGCCTGCGCCCACGTACCAGTGGTTCAAGGGAGATGTGAGTGGCATTGGATTGATGAGCGTTTGATTATGATCGGCGTTGCGTGCGTGCCTAACCTCCAGCTGTCAACGCGGGTTATTCGCTGGCTGTGGTGTCTGTGCGCTCTGCGTTTTGCTCGCTCTATGCGCACTGTCTGCCTGCCTGACCCGTGGGAAACTGTAGCCGCGCGCGGTCATTGGTGACGCAATGACAATCTGATGGTCTCCGCCGCGGCCGGGTGCGTTTTTGAGATGCGGGGCATTTATGATAATTAGAATGTGGAGTGTGCCTAATTGAGCAGCTGTGTGTGTGTGTGGATGATGCGCGGAGTCTTGTGCTTATTAGAGCAGAGCAGTGTGTGTGCCCTGTTATTTGTTTGTTGAGCGTCGCGGTGCTTTGAAGGAGAGTGAGCGCGAGGACGCTTGAATATAGGAAAGCGCCTCTTGAATGGTCTCTACTCGAGTGTGCGAGTCGAGTGGCTGCGCAAAAGGAAACAATATGCGATGAACACGATCGATTAGTCGATTGTCGTACAATGTCCATTTCAGTCTGAGGAGGAGATGGTTTCGGGCGACAAGTACAAGGTGGAGGGTGGTCTGCTGGTGATCGAGTCTCTTGTGGAGGAGGATGCCGGCGACTACCGCTGCGTGGCCACGAACCCCCTCGGATCGACTGACAAGACTGCCGCGCTCGCCATCTTCCGCAAGCCGCGCATCGCCCGCATGCAGGATGTGTCTGTGGAACAGGCTGACTCTGTCGAGCTGACTTGTGCCTATTCTGGCGATGGCGTCCTCAGGGCCAAGTTCGTCTTCGGATCGCAAGAGTTCGAGGTGAGCCTGTATCTAACCGCCCCTTTCACTGACATATTTGTAGGTTTTGCCCGAGGTTGAGGAGACCACGACGACTACTGTGGCGCCGGCTGCTGCCGACTCTGAGGAGGCTGCGGACGAGGATGATGAGCCGATGGAGGAGGGCGTTCTGGAGACGACGACTGGCGCTTCGGAGGAGACTGACGAGGAGGAGGATGAGGACGAGCAGGATGAGGAGGAGACTGAGGAGCAGGCGCGCTGGAAGCGGGTCAGTGCACTTGACCCATGGCTACTAATCCTAATGACGGGTTATCACTAGTGGCCGCGCACCTGTAGCGACTGTGACCCTACGGTGGCAATAGCCCATGGCTCTATTCAAACTGCCTCCGGATCGCTTTCATTTGTCTCATTTGTGCGTGTTAGTCACACCTGTGGGCGCGAACAAAGGGCTGGGGGTCAGCAGTGTTTCGGACAATGGACGGTGTCGGTGGGGGTGGAAGAGGTAGTAGACATCTGGATAGCCACCAGCCAGCTGGCTACTTTACAAATCATATGCACTTCCTCTCTCCCGTATCCGCTAATCGTTGCGTGAGTAATTTGGGATTATCGGGATTGGTTTCCCGCATGAATAGGTGTGCGCATTGATAATAACGCGAGGAGACAGATGTGAAAATCTTACAATTTCTCACGTGTCACTTTAGTTCGTTGACGACGCGTCGACTCGGGTCTCTGTTCGCGCCGATGGAGACAAGCTGATTGTGTCGATTGGCAAGATCTCGCTGGACGATGCGGGCACGTACAAGTGTGTGGTGGAGAACGAGGCTGGTCGCGAGGAGCGCGCGCTCAAGCTGTCGGTCAACTTCGCGCCCGTCATGAAGACGTCTCTCCCCTCTGTCGTGCGCTCTTTCGACGGCCACGCGGCTGTTGTCGAGTGTGCCGCCGAATCCTGGCCCCATCCCGAGTGGTCGTGGTTCAAGGATGGAGACGAGGTATCGCGTTTCGCCGCCATGTGTCGCCTCATGTCTCTCGTTTCAGATCGAGGCTGACGGCTCGTCGGTTGTGATCTACTCTGACGCGGGCGCGTCCAAGCTGACTCTGCACAACGACGAGGGCAAGAACTATGGAGAATACACTTGCCGCGCGTCTAACGGCATCGGCTCGGCTGTGGAGCGGACTGTGGAGGTTGTGCGTGTGTTGGCGCCTCGCGAGCCGTCTGCCATGTCTTGCAACGAGCATGTCTATCCCAACTACGCGCAATGTGCCTTCATCGACGAGGAGTACACGAAGGAGGACACTAAGCCGACGCACGTGACTGTGGAGCTGGTGGAGGGAGATGAGGAGAGCGAGGCGTCGCCCGTCCAGCTCACCCTTCCCTTCTCTAACCCGCTCCGAGTGCCCGATCTCAACACCAACTCTCGCTACACCGTGCGCGCTCGCGTCTCGAACGAGGCCGGAGAGTCTGAGTGGGGACCGCAGCAGACTATCGAGACTACCAACGCATGGGGTGAGTTGGTGGACATACTGTAGCTAGTACTACTGTAGTTAGTATCAGTAATTACCATATAATTGCAGCTCCGGAGCCGCCGACTGGAGTGCGCGTCGAGTGTGATGAGAAGTGTGTGATTAGCTGGCTGCGACCGAATGACCACGGAGAGGAGATCACTGCCTGGCAGGCGACGATCACTGAGCTCGAGGCTGAAGTGAGTGAGTGGTACTGTACTAATATACGGTACGGTACTGTATTGTACTAGGTACTGTAGGTGGCGGTATGACTATTGCAACCAGCATGTTATTGTTTGCATTTCAGACGCCGCGTCCTGTTGTCATCTCGATTGCCGTGACGAATGAGACTCGTTACGAGCTGGCGCTCAAGCCGCAGA
Source organism: Rhabditoides inermis (assembly GCA_963966185.1). NCBI lineage: Eukaryota > Metazoa > Nematoda > Chromadorea > Rhabditida > Rhabditidae > Rhabditoides > Rhabditoides inermis. The sequence continues at coordinate 21,952 of CAWZYM010000403.1, forward strand.
CTCGTGTCGAGATCAAGCTGGCTGCTCTCAACTCTGTCGGCGCATCCGAGCCCGCTGTCGTCGAGATTCTCACTCCTGGTTAGTGGGTGTACGGTGGTGTACTGTACTGACTGGTGCGCGGTTTCAGAGACGCTGACCGAGTGGGACGATGATTCGTCGTCGCGCGTGTGATGTACGTGTTGGCATCGCTGATTGGCATGTTGATTGTGGTGGATGTGGTGTGCTGTGCCAAGAGCCAGTGTGGAATCCTGCACTGTATCTGCCTCAACTGTTTCGGACGCGGCGGCGCTGCCAACGACAAGGGACCTCGAGGCGGGCAGGTGGGTGACGGGGGTACGGTAGCTGGTGCTGGGATTACGGTAGCACCAGAATGGAAATGACTTGTTGCTTTCAGGGACGAGTCGAACCGTCTTCTGTCTGAGAGTGCCGCCGCCAGGTAACTGTGTTACATGTGAGTGGCGCGTCTGGTGGGCCGGTGTCGGTGGTCTCTAACTGTCTGTGTCCAACTAACTTTGTGTGTGTTGTCGATTCATACATACGTATCGTTTTCAGATCGACGGAGCGTCTCGCTTCTCCCGTGCAGACTTCGGTCTGACCTCCAGTTTCATTTTGGTGGATCATCACTCCTAATAAGGCGTCCCCAGTCATTCACTTGTACCACCACTTACCCCTCGCATTTGTAGATATTTGTATCGCTATGTTTTAGTAGATATCGACTGACTCGACTTTGTATACTATTGTTTTACCCGACCCGAGAGATTGAGGCCCAGCCTCTTTGCAGTTCCTACTCATACCATACGATAGCACCCGCTAGTAGCTTTTATGTGTGTCATGCAGCTATCTTCATATTGTTAGCAACTGTTGTGAGGCACACAGATGTGAATCGGGTTTCATCACTTATTGTTTACTATGCAATATCTATATAAACTATTTTGAACAATTTGTGGTTTGGATATTATTAGAAAATGGTTGGTGGAGTGTGTGTTGAGAAGTTTTCGGGCGGCTTCAGCTATTGCATGTACCTCTGCAGCGACAGCTGAAGTCTGCGAGAGGGAAAGGGAGCGCGCGCCCCCAATACTAGTTGCTTCCACCATCATACACACCACCGGTGCCGTCCACTCTCAGTAAGACGTGCAGTCCTTACGAGAATGACGATGACGAGTCTCCCGCCTCCTCGAGAGAGAGAGAGAGAGAGAGAGAGAGAGGGGGGGGGACTCTCACTCAGGCATCCCTCCCATCAACAACCCCAACTGTGCCCACGTGCACGCGATGGCTGTCTGCGCGGCGCCGACTGGTGCGTATCCGTCTATTAGTGCCAGGTGAGAGTGGCGTCTCTCCGATCCGCCTGCATCCCTTTCTCCCAGGTGCGACAGAGCTTGCTCTCCCACCAGGTGCCGATAGCTGTGAAAAACGGGAAATACTTTTACGGCCATTTGCTAGCTTCTAACTCTCTCTCTCTCTCTCTCTCTCTCTCTCTCTCTCTCTCTTTCTCTCATCAGTCCTTCGTAGCAGTGCTCCGAAAACCAGCGATAAATGTCGCAAACGTGTGTGTTACGCGAACACGCCAGAAATGGGGCTCGATTGAGATATCGCGTTGGATAGCGTGTTTTCCCACTCTAAAGCTGAACTGTTTAATTCAAAGCATAAATCAGGAGGTTTGTCTAACTCTTTCTCAGTCCGTGGTAGCAGTGCTCCAGCGATAAATGGTGAGTCTTGCGACGCCGCCTCCTCTATCGCTTACGAGTTGCAGTACGTCAAACTAGAAAGTTTATAAGGCAAATGCAAAACGCACTCATTTGAAAGCACACGAAATGATCTCGCAGCATTATTGTCTCCCGTCTCCCCTTGTGTCGCGGTGTGCGGTTGGGTCGTAGGAGTCGGGAAGTCGGGATGTTCGGGTGCTGTGTGCCCTCTCTCCGTCTCTGGATACCACACATTTTGGACGAGACAGTTTCAAAAGCAATCATTACGCTACCCGCCTTCCGTGAATGAATACATCTCTCGCCCATGCTCACCTAATTTCCTACACCCTGTTTACTTTTCTTCTATTTCAGTTGCTTTACGTTTGTCTCTCGCCGTATCTTAAAACGGACCAAGAAGGGCAAGGGTTTCCGGAAGCCGGAAAGCGAAGCGGTACGGTGTTTCTCTCTTGCATCATCTTAATTTCACTGTTTCGATGTGTACCCTCTTTTTCATTTCTCTCTCCTAACGTGTCTTCTTTAGAGCGATCACCGCCTCCTTCCCTCTTCCTCTCCCGCTGCGTCCAGCAAGCCGCGGAAGCTTGACGTTAGTAACTCTAATCACCGTACTATCATTTACAACCCATCTCAATGACAGTGCCATTAGCCATCACAATCCGTTACCTCACCCTCTTTCACTACAGACTCTGGTCGCATCGGCGTCTGCGCAAGCTGTCTCGGCCGGTCGGTGCCGTTGCGCGGACTGCATCCTCTATGCGGACTGCATCCCCGCCACCCCGGCATCTCCCAGTCCGCCCCCGACCCCGCCCCGCACTGACAAGCACAAGCCCCGTCCGCGCACCAACCCGTACTACTTCCACGGCAAGAAGATCATCGCCGCTGACAAGGTCTAGGTAGACACTCGCACAACTCGCCAATCGCATACTTGGTTGTACTCATGATAAAGCGTGTATCGTCTGAAAATGACAACACTCACTAAGTCGTCATTCCTTGTTCTCCCAGTACGATCGTGTTGTCGTCGACTGCTTGTCGCCAACTCGCAAGGTGCGCTTACGAAATGCTCTTTCGCAAGGTTTACGGTAGAGTACAGTATCCCTCTATCCTACCCCCGCAGACAGCTCACGTCTCTTCTGCCTCCTCTTCTGCCAATCTACCCTGAGACCTGATGAGACAGCCTTGGGTATGTGACTTGCGCGTTTTCTTCCTGATTCATTTTTATTGATTCTGGCGTAAATACATATGTGTGTAAAGTCTATATATGTATGTCTTTCACTCACTCTTTCTAACTATCAGAGGTCGGAGTGCGCCTAAGGCGCTTGCTATGGTGCCTTTTAGGTCTACTCTCACGTCTAGTTGACAACAACTTTCTTTAAAAAAAACTACTATACTCTCTATCGTCTACTCCTGCAACAAGCTCACCTACATCATAAAAAATACAACAAGCTCACCAACATCATAAATAAATTTATACTCTTATTACAAAATTACAATCATCAATATAGCAATACAATACGTAAAGTGACTTTATATTACAATTTGGGTTCAAAGTGAAAAAGAGAAAGAGGCACTAGACAAAGATAACCTCAAGAGACGTGCGTGCGTGTTTGACCAAAAAAACGAGACAAAAAACGGGATATGATTGGTCGCGAATTACATGTGTTTCGTATCACAAACATCGAGAGAAAACACCGCGCACACGGGGACTGACAAACAATCAATCAATACACAAACAAACAATCAATCAATCAAAAACAATCAATACACTTATAAGAGGGACACACAATGACCACTTGCAACAAAAAAATCTGCATAAATTAATCAATCATCAAGGAGTTCACGGGGGGAGGAAGGAGCAACAATTCAATATGAATCACTAGAGCTGCCTGCTAGCGGTGCATGAGCGGTGTGGTGAGAGTGCTCATTCCGCTCATGCCCCCACCCATCCCGATCGGACCGCCGAGACTCAGACCGTAGAACCTCTCCTGAGCGTCCAGCTCGTCCGCGAAACGAGCCTCCAGCATCTCAAATCACACCATGCCACATCACTCAATATATAAAAAAGTTGTCGTAATCTTGTCGTGATTCAAGAACCCTATCTTGTTCTCGACTAGGAGGAGCCCGGATTCAACAGGCTAAACAAACACAAACAACAACAACGCACCGCTTTCCTGGGGGCGAGCTCGCCGCGCCACTGCTCCTGCATGTCGAGGTACTTGCGCTCGTGCTCGTTCATCGTCGCGCACTCCTGCAACCAACACAATAATATATAGTAATCGAATAGAGTCTCTGCACGACCCATTTTTCACTACACTACCTCTTGATAGATACAAATAGCAATGGTACATCATTCAAAACGCTACAGTATCTTTTTCTACAGTATTTGTACTATCACCAGCCCCGCCCACCTTCTCGAGCAACTGCTTGCGCTTGTCGTTCTGCGTCTCCTCGAGTTCGGCCAGCTGAACGAACGTCTCTCTCTCTCTCTCCCCCCCCCCCCCTCCCCTACCCCTCTCCATCCCTCTCGCCCACTCACCACCATCTGGTGTCGTTCCCTTAGCGCGGCGACCTTCTTGCTGCTCTTCAAGTCGTGCTCCTCCATCGCGTGCTTGATGCGCAGCAGCTCCTGCTCGTCAAACGAGCGCAGCCGGGACGACATCTCCGACGAAGAGAGACCCTGCAAGAAAACGGGATGAGAGAAGAGCAAAACGACGACCGAGGCAACTCATGGGGGCATAACACAATGCGGCTGGCTGACTGGCTCACAACTGGCAACTAGCAACTACCTGCATGTGTGTCGTGTACTCATAGAACTCCTTCAAAAATAGGGATGAAAGTAAACATAAACAATATATATAATCAATACAACATATTGAGAATGGATAAACAATTGGACAATGCATACAAATAAACCTGCATACAAAAACTTGTAACACATGCGTACCTGTCCCGAGATACGCAGGCTCTCCTTGAACATGTGGCTGCGCGTCTTGGCCTCGGCGCGCAGCATCTTGGGCAGCTTCTTGCGGTCGGCAGCCAGCGCGCGAACCAGCTCCTCCTCCTCCTCCTGACACATCATCAATTAGTCAGACTCAATTGAGCTTCTCTCAAAACTAAAAATAAAGTTTTATTTCAAAATGGCTGTTTGCGAAAACGATTCTATATATATAACAGGGGCATAGCGTTACTCATTGTAGCGGTCAGGTAGCTGTCATCTTTGTCTCTGATATACTAAAACTGCACTCACCAAAACATCATGACATATGTTTCACCAATATAATAACCAGAGATTTGTTAGTACTCAATAATAGTCGTGTTACAATTTTCTTTATTAACACCTGATAGCATTAATATTTCACATTCAAAAAGCCTTGCCTCTCCCCCCCCCACTCACCTGTTGCACCTTGGTGACCTGTGCCACCTCCTTCTGATGTCTGGCCAGCATCTGCGTGCGCAGCAGGTAGTACTCGTTCTTGAACAGCCGACGCTGCAGCAGGTACCTACAACCACATACATTATGAGAATCCCTTCCATCTCTCACCGCTCTCCACTTTTCTCTATACTCAACACCCCGAGCTTGTTTCGCTACCGAATTTTCAATCTCATTCTCCTGACTATCACTCCGTCCTTCCAACACCTACTTCTCGCTCTACTTCATCCCTCCCATCCCACTACTCCATCACATTCTCATCACACCCCGTACCTACCCACAACCTACTTCGCTCTAGTCCATCCTCCCATCACGCATTCATTTAACCATCTCTCCCCCCCTCCCGCCCACCCACTTTTCGCTCATGTGCTTCTCCTCCACCTCCCACTCGGCGCTCTCCTTGCCGCGCAGCAGCGTGTGCTTCTGCATGAGGAACTGCCGCTCCAGCTGCGCAATGTTCTCCTTGTGCTTGAGCTGGAGGCGCGCCAGCGTCGCCTCCGCGTTCTTGTGCATCTGCAAAGGCGATGGGTCAATCAATCAATAAACGATTGATTGATTGTTCGATTAAACGCGATGGATAATTGCGTTTTGAGGAGTACGCTACGTCAAATTTCGAGTACGTGGCAGTCGGAGTTTGTTGTAGTGTATAGAGGAAAAAACGCAGAGAAATAATATAGGAGACAGAAGAGAAAAGATATCCATAGTAGTCTACTAGTATAGCAGTTCTGGCAGTATCCTCAGATGTCCACAAGTGACTCGTTACTCCCTCCCTCTCTCTCTCTACATCCCCACCTTCTCTTTCTCTCTCTCTCTCTCTCCCTCTCACCTGTTGCACAAACTCGGCCTCCTTGTGCTGGTGTTCCAGCTCCGTCTGCTCCTTGCGCATCTTCAGCGCGTCCTTGCGTTGCGCCTACAGAATCCGCCATCACTCTCTCTCCTCTCCTCCTCCTCTCATGATCGTATGCCATGTCGGCGCGAAGACGACACAAGTTTGTTGTCAAAGAGAGAAGTGCGTCAGTGGCGACAGTATATCTTATGTTTTAAAACCTACGACCAGCTTAGGTACTCATGAGTGATTTCGTTTTTATCGTAATCATATCCACTCGACCCGCATCCGCACCCTATCCTACCCCAATTGCCTCTCTCTCTCCCTCCCTCTCCCTCCCTCTCTCCTACCTTGGGCACCATCTCCATCTCCTGCTTGAGTATCTTCATCTCCTGTCGGAGGCGTTCGCGGAACGCGCGCAGGTCCTTCTCCTGGTCCGTCTTGAGTCGCTTGTGGCAGCCGCGCGTCTCCTCTTCTTGCACCCGCTCCGCCTCCTCAATCTCGCGCTTCTGCTTCCGATCCAGCGTCTCCTGGTCGAGCTCGAATTGCCGAACCAGACCCTGCAAACGAGACATGTTTTACAGTTTTGAAAACAAGCATACTTGACCATGCTTATACAACCACGACAACAATATTTCAAACCCATATTCCCCTCTCTTCCGCATTACCATATTCGAGAACATTGCTGATCGACTCGACACCAATACATTTGACTATGCCTACTCGCACACAAACTGTGCCGGCTCGCTGTCTCGCACACAATCCCGTCCACGGGGGGCATGAGTGAACTTGTGCCATTCTGGAATCTCATTGCTGGTTTTCTAGAACCATAACATCTAGCACTCTACTGCTGTCCCTCCAATGTCATTGTTCACAGGCATTTCATGTGTGACGCATCCTTGTAGTGTACTAAATGTAATTTTCTAATCCTCCCATTCTCACTGCCTCTCCCTACCCACCATCTTCTCCTGCTGGAACTTCCTCTCCTGCTGCTCTGCCTGGGCGGCGCCGGCTGCCTGCAGCTCCTGCTTCTGCCGCGCCTCCTCCCGCTGCATGCGCTTCAAATCCTGCAGCTGCTGCTTCCTGCAAGAAACATCAATAAACTTGGCATTACCATATCATTTCGAAACACTACATTTCAGAGAACAGAAACATGTAAGTAGTGCATGAAAGTGCATATCAGCTGCTGTTTCCTGCAATGCGTTGATGAGGCAACTGCATAACGCACTCGACACAAGTCATTCCAAACTTCTTTTACTACTTACTACGTCTCACCAAACATTAAATATGCAATAAACAAAAACCAGCATACCTGTACAGAATGTCCTCCTTGGCGCCGAGCACATGCAGCGTCGTGGAAGTGACCTCAACAAGGGCACATTGACAAAACAACAACAAAGAGGAGTTTTCAAAGTACATAGGATATCAGATAGTATAACATCATTGCTAGATTGCTAGAGGCCACAACAACAACGCACCTGCATTCCATCGACCGTGTAGGTTCGCGTCTTCTTGGTGACCGTCTGTCGGTTGGGGTTGCGGCGCGCGCCAAGACCACCACTGCGCGGCTCGCCCGGAGAACGGGACACCTAATAATTATTTATACAGATTTTTAGCAACAGATGAAACACAATAATGTATTAAAAACACAATAAAAAACGAATCCTCCTACTATGGTACTCTGTGGTGTGAGATAGAATAGACTATCGAATCGATCGATAAACTATCAATACACCAGAATCCATCCCACAGCTTCTGTTACACACAGCTGATCGCTTGTAATGATAAGGAATCGTGAAACCCCCGGCACCTTCTCAGTCTTGGGAGTGGAGGGGGCAGATGTCTTGACGGGGGCTGCGGGCGGCAGAGACTGCGGCGGCGGCTGGTTCTCTGAACATGGGCATATTGCAATGAAAAGCAACGTTCGAAAGACAGAGAAAGACATCGACTAATGCCTACATGTCTACATCAAGGAGAGCTTTTGCGCCGCCTACGATTATTTCAGCATCTTGGATCTTACCGTAATTTACATTACCATGTACTACTGCTACTTGATTCGAGATAAATATTCTGACTTCTGACATTTGATGTATAATAATCACGCCTACGCTTACAAGCGCATGACAACTCACCATTTCTTTTCGGCGCAAAAATCTACACTACCATCATAGGTTCTTATGAGTGATTTCGTTTTGTATGTGTCACAATCATGTTTGCGCATCCGAATAAACATTTGATTTTGATTTGATTGACGACTCACCCTTGCTGGCGCCGCTCGTCGTGCTGGCAGTCATCGCATCCCTCTCCCTCTCCCTCTCCCGCTCCCTCTCTACCCGTCCCTTCCTCTCATAGTCGACTGGCGGCTCGGGCGGCGGAGTCTCCACCGAAGATGAAGTGGCAAACTGAAAAGGCAGACAAATAGAAATCCAGTGTGTATACACATCACACAAAACTATACTAAACGTTGAGATCCAAACGAAAACTCGAAAACCCATAATTTCCCCTTCACTCACGTAGTCTTCCCGCGGGGCGGCGGTGGATGGGAACTGCTCAAAGTACGAGTGCGGCTGCTTCTCGGGAGACGCGCGCACCTATGATAATAACAATATCTATCGTTAGAAATAGAGAAAGGAAATATACAATGCTGCTATCTGTATCAAACATTCAGCTGTTTATTAGGCTCTATACACATGCACACATAGTTTAGTGCTACAGTGAATATACTCGGCGCGAAAGCAATAGTTTTCTACCTCGCTTGCAGTTCGAAATACGGTGCCATAACCGTCTGCCTCTCTTGTTTTGCGCGTTATTGCCGAAAGCTGACTCTCCGTCTTCCTCTGATATACCAAACCGCGCGCAACTTATTGCGAGCATATAACTATAGTTAAGTGATGGAAAACTGCAAACACAGAAAATGAGGAATCGACAACACATTCTCTTCTAAATAGTATACACGGTAATAAATGTTATAATGATTATTACCTGTGCGGGCGAGGACCTGGCGTTCCTGGCGGGCGGCGAGTGCTGTTTGACGAGGATGGGAGACGGAGAGCGACGCACCATGTCCGCCACCTGCTGCTGGTGGAACAGCGACGCGTCCTCAACACGCACACAATCAAATAAAATCAAATCAAATGCTCTATTCGGTATCGCTATTTCATGATCATATGTTTAGAAATCATTTTTGTAGTATGAGATGTTAAAGCCGAGGACCACGATTGTTGGAATATACTTATCTTTTATCCGAAGTTTCGGCGTTATCCTACGTTTAGAAATAATATCCATCGCCTGGTCTTATGGATAGTGCCGTTATTATGGGACAATCATACAATGCATATCCAGTATACCAGCATTACATAACATAGTAACAAATCGGAATCTGACACGTAGCACATGTCGAGCATTTCCAATTACACGTTAAACTAGTCATTATTATCCACACCTCCAGCGCCTACAGTACACAAATTCGCGACTGCATCTGCTAGTAACGGAACTGCATTAGCTGGTACAGGCTACAGTACACTACATCGGTATTTGTATTGGTGAAACATATGTCATGATGGTTAAAGTTTTTTATTATCATTATTATTATTATACTATTATTTTGGTAGTATCGGGACGAACTCTTAATTACCCAAGTTTGAGGACTACGTCGCCCAAATATTCGACGAGCTCAGTTCCACTCTGGGACAGCGGGTGTGCAAGCTGGTCAACGAGACTATCGCCACACTGAACTCGCCAGATATTGTGTACTAACGAATCTCCAGTTGATATAATGGTGAAAGGCGCACGATTGAAGTGGGGCGAATTGGCTTTAGTAACAATAATGCATAACTTGAATGTGATCGAACCCGATTTCTCACCTGCTTTCTCCTCTCCTCGGCGATCCGCGCTCCCTCTGCCCGCGCGTGGTCGTCCAGCTGCTCCGCCGCCACCTTCTTGATCGTGTCACGCACCAGACCCGACGGAATGTCAACCTGCAAGAGGGAATCTCTCTCTCTCTCTCTCTCTCGCTTTTGCTCCAACTCTGTCTGTCTCCCCCCTCCCTCTCCCTCTCTCTCACCTTCTCCCTCTCAACATGCTGTTCGACACCCGATTCAAACTTGTGGCGCAGCTCGCCGACACCAGAATGCCTCTGAACGACGATAATTCAACATCAATTTTCAATCATTCAATTTCATGCGCTTCGTTCACTATCAGAATCAGAACAGCGATAAGAACCGTACTCACATCCGCCTCGTCTCCCTCTTCATTCACCCGCAGGTTGACCACCTCTCCAGAGTGACGAGAGGACGACGAGTGAGAAGACGAGCTCTGCAACCATCATATATATCAACATCTCCGACGCCTTGAAACACCTTTCAGGACTGAACGACAAGAAGGAACCACCGACGACTCGGATACTACACGCAAACTAAACCCTCTGGTGTTTTAGCTCAGTTGCTGTACTCTTGACATCGAGAGTGAATCATTCATTCATTTATCCCCCGTCTACCTTGCTGAGCTCTCCAGACGCGAGCGGCTCGTCATTGTTGTGTCGTGGTGAGATGGACGAGGGCCGGGGAGACGGCATCGGAGACGTCGACGACGACGACGAGACACGAGCCGTCGCGATCACTGCGATAGTGATTACTCAAACACCTATATCACGCCGGCTCTACAACTCCAATCGAGCACGAAGCCACAACCCACGTACCGTGTTTGATGGTCCTGGATGGGGAGTCGAGTGGGCGGGGCTTGTCCGCCGGGGAGTCGTTGCGGGACGACGACGATGACGACGGCGCGGCAAAGTACGGCTCATCGGGAATCTCGTCTAAACCATATCATTCACATACTCACTGATATGCAAGCACTATTGATGAAGTTGACATATGCTACTCACTCCGTATTTCACTTCACGAGGGTCTCGTAAACAGAAAAGGGATAAAACCCGCGTACCGTTGACGGCGACAAAGCTGGCTCCGGCGGGGTGCGCGGCCGCGTCTTCCGCGTCGCCGTCGAGGGCGCAGTCGAGGTCGTCGAGAATGTCGAGCGCCTGACGACGCGGCGACACAACGTCCTCGGCAGCCAACACGTGCAGCTGAACAGCGCACACGTCTCTCGCTCGCTCTACTCTCTCTCTCTCTCTCTCCCTCCCTCTCTCTCCCCGGTATACTATACTACGCATCAATTTACAATCACAGACAATCCTAGGAATCGAGACTCGTATGCATTCTCCCTCCTGCCCACCTCAGTGTCAATCTTCGTGGGCTGCATCCTAACTCCTCCTCCTCCGCTGTTCGCCGGTCGACGCGGCTCGTGAATGATGGCCGTCATCGGCACCGCGCGCTCCTCGCTGAGAAAACGATATACATATTACTTACAAGTAAAATTGAATGTTGAAATTCCACGCTTGTCCATATGAACTCACTTGATCTCGTCGCTCTTCTTGAGCACGACGTTGGGCGACGGCGGGGCGACGCGTTGCTGGGGCGAGTGGGAGGGCGAGCGGGCGGCTCGGCTCGGCGCCGGCTCGACTCGGCTCTCCGGCTGGGGAGGCGGCGGCGCGGCGCGCTTCTGCAACAACGTCAGAATTCGCAACAGAACACAGTCGAATAAGAATCAAACGTACAGAAAGGAGACACCAGATCGGAGACAGGAACAGGACAGTTCCAAATGGTCATCACTGGTTTCAGCGATTTAGCCGGCTAAGGACGTCAGCGTCCAGACAATGTCAAGCCGAGGACCAAAGAGTGGAGCGTACCTTGGGCAGGGTGGTGACAGGCGCGATGGGGGCGGGCTCGCTCCACGACGACGTCGACTCGTCCTCCTCTCCAGCGGTGTCGATAGAATCCGCGTACGACGCCTCGTCGTCCACTATCTGAAAGAGGGTCGTTTTCGTTTCTGGGAGAGAGGAGAGAGAGGAGAGAGAGGAGAGAGAGGAGAGAGAGGAGAGAGAGGAGAGAGAGGAGAGAGAGGAGAGAGAGGAGAGAGAGGGAGAGAGGAGAGAGAGAGGAGAGAGAGAGAGGAGAGAGAGAGGAGAGAGAGAGGAGAGAGAGAGGAGAGAGAGGAGAGAGAGGAGAGAGAGAGGAGAGAGAGAGGAGAGAGAGATACGCAATACGCACCTCTTCCTCGAGAATGTCCGCGTTGACTTCTGCGAGCAGCGAGAGCACCGACCGGCGATCGTCTGCCGTCGCGATGAACGGGTGCTGAAAAAGACAAAAAATCCAACAATTACGATTTCTTAACAACTAAAAATCCATAAAAAAATCAAAACTACAAGCAATTGTAACAAAACATGAGTGGACTGACCGTGGCGAGCTGGTCGCTGGTGCGCCTGTCTGCTGGGTTCTTGATGAGACACTGCGAGAGAAAGTCGCTGAAGAAAATGCTCCACTGAAATGAGACAATAGAATCTTGCCAAAGAAGCAATACCACACACATTCTCCACGAAATCCGGAATAGCACCCTTCGAACATGAATAACTTATCACTCAATCAACTTCATAATAGACAACGATAAAAACCTCAAACTCATCATGACGTCATACCTGTGAGGGATGGTCGAGCGTGGGCGGCTCGCTCTTCTGCACCTTGATCAGCACTCGCATCGGCGACACCTGCACGGTATTCTAATGTAAAAAAACTGACAAAATAGGAGAGGAAAAACATTCATAAACGATTCACTAGAAAAATTGTCCGAACTACTTTGCAAGTATGAATAATATATTTCAACAAAAAACTGATAAAGACCCACATTGCTGTGCGGCGGCTCCATCTGGGCCATTTCGATGAGGGTGATGCCCATGGACCAAATGTCCGACTTGGTGTCGTACGGCTGGTCCTTGAACGTCTCGCACGTCATCACCTCCGGCGCCATCCTGAATTTAAACGGTAAGTTTACAAAGATTACAAAGTTTACAACGATTACAAAGATTACAAAGTTTGAAGTATACAAAGAGAACAGAAACGGAAAAAAACTCACCAGTACGGAGTGCCGATAAACGTGTCGCGCTTCTCGTTGCGGTCGCGCAACTTCGCCGACACGCCAAAGTCAGCTGGAACAGAGAGTTGCTATTCCTCTCTCTCTCTCTCTCTCGCTCTCTCTGTCTCTCTTCATTCATCCCTCTTCTCAAAAAAGGGAGCATTCATATATAATCGAATAGACCGTTATCGATAACCGCTTCACCAGGAGAAATTCTAATAATTAAAAACTCTCTTCCCCCCCCCCCTCTCTCTTCTCCCGCACACCCACCGAGCTTGACGGTGGCATCAGCAGTGAGGAGAATGTTTCCGGCCTTGAGGTCGCGGTGGATAACGTTCTTCTCGTGAAGAAAGCGCACCGCCTCGTTCAAGTATCTACACAGATATCATGTCTTGAAACCAACATAAATACGATTCGCAAATAAACCAAATGCATAGCAATGTGCTTGAGAATATTCACATTAACACGTATTTGAAGATCGTTATGACCTTCCACTGTCGGACACCATGGCAGCAAAGGACATGTAGTAGAAAAGGCAATAGCTGATTTTATTAAAAAGAGCTACCTGGCAATGTAGGCGATTTGTGGTTCGGTGAGCGGCTTGGCCAGCTCGATCATGATTCCGTCGACGGCGCCGCCCGCGCAGAACTCCAGCATCATCTACAACACATTTTTCATTACATATATAACATTATATATATACAAACCATATAGATTTATGACACCACGTCACAGTCACAGTCGTTATACAAGGCCGACCGAACATTGTAAAGAAATTATGCGACATTAGAAGACAAAAGAGATAACAATAACTTGATCTACATGTTCAACACCGGCGCAGTAGAATAGGTACACAAAACGAGAAAACAAGTCATAGCCATTACCTTAGCAGAAGGAAACGAAGGCAATGAAGACACTCATACAAGATGTAACATTCGTAACAAAATTAATACAAACATAACGACTCACGTGTAGCTTCTTGTCAAGGTAGTAGCACGCGTAGAGGCCGACAATGTTCTCGTGCACGCACTGAAAGAGTAATCAAACAGAGTTGAATGGACTTGAACAAAGAAAGTTACACATCGAAAAGATTAATCAAAATGAGATCCGCATTGAACATTGAACAAAGAACATTAATCTATAACGCTCCCTGCGCAAAACGATAGGATGCAATGAGTAATTATTTCCAATGAGTCTCTCACCTGTTCGAGAATCTCAATCTCGACGAGAAAGTCCTCGAGCTCCTCGCCCTCCTGCACCTCGATCGCCTAAAAAAAAGAACAGGATAATTGATAACTGAGAGAGAGAGAGAGAGAGAGAGAGAGAGAATAAATTCGCAACTCCGAGAGTCAGTATTTTCACCGACACCGTGTAAAGAGAAGTAAAAGAATGATATAAATGTAATGAAAACATACTTATGCAGCTGTTGTTTACTAGAATTGAAAGTGCACAATATCGCAAAGCGAGAAGGAGGAGGAGGGAAGGGAGAAGGGGAAGAAGAAAGAGGATAAAGAGAAGGAAGAGGAGGAGGAGTAGGAGGTAGGAGGAGAAGGAGAGGGAGAATAAGAAGGAGAAGGTGGTGGATTAGAATGTGACTTTCCTTTGCGGCGGCGAGCTTGCCGTCCTTGTTGATCGCCTTCTCCACTTTGCCAAACGCGCCGTCGCCCAACTCTCCGATAATCTCCCATGTGTCACGAGGATTCACGTTAAACTGCAATACGGTATGTTGCTTGACGACGCTGTTGTTCACATGATTCACTCGCTCACTCTTTCGTAAACACACAGAGTTTACGCAATCGATTCTCGCTCCATTTTCGGCGTCGTCCATGTTGGCTAATGTGCATTATCCGATCACGAGCAGTAATGTTTCTTTTGAACCGTTTCGGCGGCGGCAGCGCATGCGCGGGACGCGCGCGCGGTGTTGCTGTCCTTGTTTGACCTAGTTCCTCCGCGCTATCACACGGCTCTTATCAAGGCCATATCATCCATACGCGTACACCCCTCTCCCTCTCGCCTGCAACATGCCGCCGCTATCTCTCTCACACATGCACACATTCCAAAACGTACCCATAACAGCGTTTCAAACCGGGCCGAGTGATACGCAAAACCGTACATAATACGCGGCTACTAGCGGGGCCGGCAAATGAGGATTTGCATATGCTATGGGTGAAATGGCGAGCGAATGGGCAGTGAGGGATGGACAAATGAAGTGTACTACACATACATACACAATCAAAATATAATAACTTTGAAAAATGTACCTGTATGCTAGGTGGAAGAGCGCGGCGCGGCTCGTCGGCCGCGTTGCCCTTGAAGAGGTTCTTGAACTTGCCGAATAAGGACATCGGCAAGCGCAACGTCGGAGACCCCTGCAAGTGATCAATACATACACAATCACGGAATCACAAGCATACAGGCGAACGCGGCTCGCAATAATGCCCCTGCGTGTTCTCACTGTGACTCACACCGACGTCTCTCTCTCACATATGTACCGGAAATTCGAAACAATGACGTCACGTAATTGGGGCGCAAACACATGCAAAAAACGTATTGCCGGAATGTGAAATTAAAACCGTGAGACGGTCAAAATGATGGTGGAGTGGTGCGCGCGATACAAATGGGAGAGAGAAGACGGAGACGGTTGCATAATGTGTCGAGTCGTCGCCGGCGGGAGAAAAATCTCTCTTTCTCTCTCTCCGTATTCCGTGTTTTCGCCCCTGGTCGGCAGCGAGAGAAAATGATAGATATGCTACCCGATCCGCGGCGCTCTCGCAATTCACTGCTCCATCAAAGGTGCGATAAACGATATGCAACATGTATTTGCATAAAGGTGAGCGCCGACGCGACGCGACCGCCGCGCAATCATCAAATGTATAAACCAGCCGACAGTACTTGAGTACTAAAGCGAATTGTACAAAAAACATCAGCACAAAGAACACACACGAATAAGCAAAAGAAACACAACATTCATTGAGTCGTTGTAAGTGAGCGTATACGAGCGAAAATATTGGTACGAATAATGCCATCAAATTACATGTAAACACCACCATAAATCACAGTGAGTTGATAAAACAAGTTGATAATCAAAATCAGCTGGCGCGGGGCTCCATTGATGAGTGCGAGTTTTTGAACCAGCTCGCTGCGCTGGCTGAGGATCGTGCGCGGGCGAGTGATTGTCGGGGCGAGAGCGCGACGGCTGGGGTGCGAGAGAGAGAGAGAGTGTGAGACGCGCAGAGTGTGTGATCCCCCCGTACCGTCACCACTGACCGAGAAATCGGAACCCCCCCCGTGTGTTCTACACTCTCACTCTATCACGCCCTACCGCCCCCGAAAAGAAACAGTACGAGAGCAACAAAAAGGTATCTGCATCACGCGGGTGGTACTAGAAGAGTGGATACATTAGGTATGTTGGGGATGAAATCGCTCGAATCACAACATCCCTCTATCAGTTTCATACGCCTCACGATGTATCTGTACTGATTTGGTCACTTCCTCTAGTCACTACTTTTATGTCATGAATAATGATGAAGTCGGCCGATCTGAAAAACACAAGGTGAAGGGTGAATTATTTTTTTAGATCCCAACGTCAATTTGCAAACATGAGACAATTGCTCTTATGGAATTTTTATTGTGATGGGGGAGGATTACTGTATTGTAATGTCCAAGGCTGCGTGACGAAGTAGAAAAGAGAGTGGCTGTCACTAATGCGTCCACGGGTTCGATCCAATGTGGGCCGGCGAGTGAGGGTGGAGTAAAGCACCTCGCTCATATCTAGAAAGACAGTGAACCCAACATGATTGACTCATGCATTCGATGCGAGAATCGTGAGGAGAAACCAGTGAAGGCTACGATTTCAAGAAGGTAAACTATCGTTTATTGGATGTGGGTATGCAGAAATGGATCCCGCGATTCCGCAGGAAAAGAGAGTGCGAGTGGATGTGCGAGAAAGTCGAGACTTTGTGTCCAGTCAAGAAAGTCGAAACAAAGTCAAAACCGGAGTTTCGGCATACGTTCTGAGAGGAGGAGGAGAAAGTCAAGACACAGATGGAGATGGTGCTCAAGGTGACACTGTATGTGAACAGCGCGTTGCGACCATCGATGGTTTGGAAACTAACTTCGATAGAATTGGTGGCAGCTGGCAGGGAATAAAACAATAATTTGTTCGTGGTGGCCTCGGTCTACTGTAGCCCGACTAACGCTATGTCGGCAGCTAAGAATGAGGAGTTTGTGGATGAGCTGGACTCGTGGTTATCTCATCAGAGAGATAAACCGATAAATGTGATTATCGGAGGAGATGTGAACGTGGATTGGAGTAGTAATGAGTCTGCGAACCTCAAGGAGGTGTGCGCTGAACACTCGATGCAGCAAGTGAAACAAGTCGTTTCACATGTGACACATCGAATAATTGATATTTTGAGTGTGTTCGATCCCTGTTCGCAATTGCGTCCTTGGTACGTGCGCGCAGTGATTTTGCGCGAAAAACAAACAATGCAATGAAGTCTAAACTATAAAAACGGAATGAAACGATGGTTGCAATATATTTTTTCAGCTGGAGTATAATTGAACAAATACTCTGCACGTTTGCATGGCCATGATCATTTGACCGCGCCTCCTGGTTACGGTGGGCGGGGTATATAAGCCGTAGTCAAAGTATATAGACTCCGTCGCTCGAGCATCACTTTCCGACGGACTTTGGTTGTTCTATATTTTAGGATTTTGAACACCTATCCCTTTCTACAAATGAGTGAAGCCGTACAAGGTATGTGTTTCACAAGTTGCACTCACAGTATGTAGTTGTCGTCTCTGATCTATAGAGACACAAGTTCCGATCCGCTAGTTTTCAAGAAACAGGCAAGTGCGTGAGCGTGAGTGACGCGAGAAAGACACTTGTTGTTGAAAAGTGTACTGATCCAAGTGCCAGTGGAACAACGTTTCAATCGACACCACATTACCAGTTAGAGGTCAGACTCAACTTATGCTGGTAAAAGACCCTTCAGAAAGATCTCAAAACGGCCGCGTACGCTCAGAAATTTCCTCAGAAACGTTTTTGAATCATAAACCGGATTTTTTATGCACAATCTGACTCTTGACTACTTCGTCTTCACTACAGACACGCATAGTGAACTTAACTTAGGTTCAAAGAATCTGCTGATAAACAAACTTTTCCAAATGCATGCGTTTGTGTGCAGACACCCTCAATATGCTACGCAACTAGCATCTTGTCATATTCAAAAATAACTATTCCGGATAAACAATTGATTGATTGATTGATTGACTGATTGATTGATTGATTGATTGATTGATTGATTGATTGATTGATTGATTGATTGATTGATTGATTGATTGATTGATTGATTGATTAATTGATTGATTGATTGGTTGATCAATTGATTATTGATTGATTGATTGATTGATTGATTGTGTGCAGGCCGGCGGCTGGACCTACAGGGCGTGCGTGGCTGGGCGATCCTGCTCGTGCTACTCTTCCACTTCTACCCAATCCACTTCCCCAACGCATACATCGGAGTCGACGTGTGAGTCACACAATAATAATCATTATTTATACGGTTGCATAATATTTCATAATACTACATTGAAAAGGAAGGAACTATGATGATAAAGCAAAAATGGGATACTGCTTCAGATTCTTCGTGCTTTCCGGCTTTTTGATAACGATGATTTTGTGGCGAGAAGAGAGGATGGGATGTGCGGAGGCCGGACACTTCTACTACCGCCGAGCCAAGCGCATCCTGCCACTCTACCTCCTCGCCATTCTCGCGACAGCTCTCACGGTAACATACGCTCACGTCATAATAATAATAATAATAATAATAATAATAATAATAATAATAATAATAATAATAATAATAATAATAATAATAATAATAATAATATAATAATAATAATAATAATAATAATAATAATAATAATAATAATAATAATAATAATAATAATAATAATAATAATAATAATAATAATAATAATAATAATAATAATATTAATAATAATAATAATAATAATAATAATAATAATAATAATAATAATAATAATAATAATAATAATAATAATAATAATAATAATAATAATAATAATAATAATAATAATAATAATAATAATAATAATAATAATGTTTTACGGTTGCACAATACCACATGGAAAAAGAAGAAAATATGATGATTGGAAAGCCACCGTTTTAAAGGGAGTGTACACTCTGAATTTCGAGGTTGAGTTAGCAACGTTATGTGAAAATAGGAGGAAAATGATGCAGTTTTGTCAATACAACTACATATGTGTCGAAGATACCTGAAAGACGATGAAAAATTCAGTAGAACATTGAAAATTGGCGCCAATTGGCACCAATTTCTGCATTTTGACACATCTTGCGCTCAATTTTCACTTTTTCGCAGGCAATTTCAGAAAATAGTTGCGTTGACAAAAATACGTCGTTTCCATCACATTTTCACATCCCGGTGCTAACTCACTTCCGAAATTCATAGTGTCCCTTTAATCACGCGAGCACTTGTTCTAGACCGTCAACGTGTTCCCGGCGTCGTTCCACGCGGTGAACATCGCATCCGCGCGGCGCGCCCTCACACTCACCACCAACTTCCACACGGCAAACAAGAACGAGGAGTACGAGGAGAAAGTGAGCGGCAATCGATACCCCCCTCTCACGATCAGCACTTGGCACCTTGTTCCGTAAAAGTACCAACTCATCCGTACAATAGACGGAACTCTTGTGATTTCTAGCGCGCGTATGGTCATAACACAAACCAACCGGCGCTTCCGCGCTGGTTGTAATGCGTTTTGTAGCTGCCCGCGGCGGTGGATCTGTTCACGCCCACGTGGTCTCTATGCGTCGAGATGCAGTTCTACGCCATTGCTCCGCTGATTTTCGGGCTGCAGGTGCACAATGATATTGGAATGATGCATTTATACGTTGCAGAAACTACTCGCGCCAGCCCACTTTCCGTTTTTCTGTTCCATTATACTCGCCGCTTCTCTGGCGTTGTTCATTTGTCTCGACACAGCAACGGCGTTCAACTTTGTGCGTGATTAGTTACAAGTTCAGCACAAGTTTACATGTTACTTTTCATCGTATTGTCCAGATGCTGGCTCGAGTGTGGCAGTTCATGGTTGGCTCGCTCGCTTTCACATTTTCGTCCATCTACGACGTCTCTACTGTGACACCATCGGACGATTGCGAGAAGCTGTTACCAGGTTCCCTCACAATCATTTGCTTTAAAAAAAGACGCTATCTTCTTACACATTTTTTGTGCCTATGTTTTGAGATGGCAAATCTTTCAGACTCGGAGCCTGCAAGTGATCCCAGCCGCACCGTACTCTATTTGAGCGCGACTCTCGCTGCAGTCGCGTTTGTGCCGTGGACAATCGAGCCACTTGTGTTCCGGTCTGTGATATTTCTTTGACACTAGACACTAAACAACCAATCCATGTATTTAGACTCGCGTCCACGTTTGTCGCATTAGTGTTGATTTCCTACAGTGAAGATGCAAACTTTGCTCCTCTCGAAAATCGACCCACGGTGTGATACACTATAACGTTCACTGTTATGATCGAATAATTCAGATATACATAGGAAACATATCATATGCGCTGTACCTGGTGCACTGGCCCGTTGCGGTCTACGTGAGATCATTTCACAAAACTTCCAACTACGGTATCACATTAATCGTATTCAATTGACTTGTTCGAATTCTAGCTCCACTATGTGGATTGTTGATATCCATAGCAATATCCGTAGCTGTACATCATTTGATCGAAAAACCGTGCTTACAGGTATGTGACTTTCACTTTGAGACCAACGAAATAAAAAAAACATTGTAGCTACAACATCGCGCTATCGCCGTAATCATCTCTATTCTTTTTATCTCCTCATTTATAATAACTGATGAAAATGTCGCGCGGAGGCTATACCCTGGAAGAACACTCGAAACACCAACAAGCACAGAGTTCAACATTGGTAGGTCCCGTAGATACGTGTGTACTTGATCATACTGACTACATTCGCGTCCCTCCCAATCTTCATGATGATGCACTTGTACGTTATCTTCAGACGACGCGCTCGCTTTCAACCTCGAGTGGGGCGTGCAGAAGATCAATCAACTCAGACACGCCGACTGCGTCTACTCGAAGCTCATCGACACAGACGGCTCCCGTCCACCATCCGGACTATGCACCATGCCTGTTAGTTGCTGGTGATTCTACATTCTCTCTCGTCTATCGGTGGTAGAGCGCCCCGCACCCAAACGTTGCGAGTTGTCCGTGGGTTCGACACCTACGAGACATACACGTTGTGTTGCACAAAACTGCACAACATGTGAAAAGTCACGGATGGCATATTGGATCCATCCGACTATAACAACACCACCTTTCAGAACGGCACCGGACATCTTAAAGTGCTAGCAATCGGCGACAGTTTCGCGGCAAATCACAGTTAGTAATATACTCCATACTTTTGTAGTATCTCAAAATATGAAACGTAGTCTATTATTCTTTTAAAGGTACATGGGCGCATTATGGGGGTAATTGAAGAATGCCTCACTCATATGATCACAATTCAACTACGGAAATCGCGAAATAACGACGGCGCTACGTTAACCGTACGTGCTAAAACAGTGGGGATTTTGGCACTTTCAAACTCCCGCAAAAAAAAAACTTCGCTGTTTTTCGCCACGCTGGTTCGGATCCTGTCACAGACAATGTGTTTTGCTGAAAATAAAATGGTGAATTCTTGCGCGTGGGTCTGCTACACGCCCCTGCTCCTTTCACTAACAATAGTCGGATTTTTGCTTATAGCGAACGAGGCAAGAGTGATCTAGTGTCCGGATGCATAGCGTCTAAACAAACAATGAAATGAAGACCTAACTATATAGAAATGCATTGAAAAATAGTTGCTATATGTTTATTCAGCTGGCGTATAACTGAACAAACACAAATGACTTTTAGTTTCTTTCGGATGCGCGCCTGATGATCCCTTCCTTCTGTGGACAGGGCCTAAACATCACAAACCATACAAACCATAAACTGGTATGCGACGCTCAAGCGTTACTCACAGACGGACAGATGGACAGTGCTTCTGTGTTAGGATTGTAAGGAAAAATTTCAGTGTCATTGATTCGCGATGCTTTCCGCGATATCGCCAGCGAGATTCACCTCTACAGCAATCTCAGTTAGTGACATATGCATGCCATGAATGCCCGATTGCTACACAGACGGCAGTGTCGTTCAAGATCACAACATCCCCCGTTGGCGAGCGGCCGTCGAGCGATTGAAGCCGGATATTCTATTCGTCACGTCTAGGTAACGACCCTCCTTCTCAACATCTCAACTCTACAATTTCGTAGTGTGTGATGTATTGTCAAACAAAACAATCCGATCACTTTCCATCACCTTTTTGTTTCAGAATAATTCCGTTGAAGACGGCGCTGGATGAGAAAAAGCCACTTGGATTCGACGAGTTAGTGAAGAAGTATGCAGAAGAGGTAAGGCGAAAAAAACGCGAACTGCCCTCAAAAAACGCGATTCAGCTATCGTTTTACGAGAATCACACCTCTACGCACGTGTTCATTCTGGACGCGATGCCGTGCGGACGGGAGAACTTCATGAACGTTCTGGTCGAGTGGCAGATGAAAGAGCGGAAGCACTTCGATCAACTTCCGCAGGTGAAAATCACGGCTGCATCCCCACTATCGAGCCTCTAACGCGCTTCGATCAAGGCTCGTGTTTGGGTCTATCAACGCGATAGAGGCTCGAACACGCGAGAGTGGGAGACTAAATAGCGTGCTTGCTCGGAGAGCACCGAGGTCCGAACAAGCGTTAGGGTCTATCGAATAGCTAAGAACCGCCTGCATACTAACTCGAAAACTGGCGGCTGCCATCTCTTTTTTTTTTACAATAAATAGTACAGGAACTGGAGGAGAAGTGGATTCTGTACGACGACGAACCGGCGAGAAAGATGCTCGCATATTTAGCCGGACAGTGTAAAAAGTGCGAGGTGAGATTGGATCATTCTTCTTTTTTTTTTCGAAAATAAACAATTACAGCTGTACGACATGAAGCCCTACTTCATGAACGGCACCAAGTTCCAGTATTTCGAACCCGTCACATCAAAGGTGGGTCCAGAGACTTATGCAACTTACTCTAGTCAGGAAACGTGACTGACACGGCTACTCAGACAGTAATAGCTAGATATTCGTTGAGGTGTATTTGGAGAACGACAACCAGCTCACTTGGATGGGCGTGCAGCATCTGCGGCCACTCTACCGGCGACTCGCCGACAAAGGGCGCGCCATGCACATACACTAGCGTAAACAGTTATTCCGTGGTGTGTGTGTGTGTGTGATCATTTGAATATCATTATCAAACGATTCTGACAGTTATGTAAATAACAGCGATAAAATAGATTCATGCGTCTTAGTGGATGCGTACGTGTCAACTCTTTTCTCTCGCTTATTGACAACTTTCTGCAGCGACTCGGTTCGCGCCATTCACTCACTCCTCGGCCGATTCTCCGTAGATCATCTGGAGCATTGTCGCTCCATAGCCGGCGAGCATCGTGTGAACCAGTTCTGACCACTTGACGCGGTCTTGTGCCATGTCCATAACAGCGTCCATCCACTGCCCGTTGCGAGTGTTCCAAGCTCTGCGGAACGAAGTGTCTCTCGAGGTGACCTTGGCGCGCACGGCAGGCGTGGGCCCGACATCCAGCTTCAGCTTCTCGTCCCGCGCGTTTCCTTCCTGGGCCTCGTCTCCACTTCGGCGGCGGTAGTCTGAGCGCAGTTGCTTCACAATCCGATGGTCTTCTCGTCGCAGCACATCCCAAGAGACGAACTCTCGTTGCCGCCACTTGCCGCGAGGGGGTGGGCAGCTTGGACTATTTGCGCAGGAGACGGGAGTAGATGTTGTTTACATCCCGATACAACTGCGAGTTGTGGCGACGGTTTGGGTAGAAGTAGCCCAACATCCGGCGCAAAAATTTGCGTTCCGCCGTATAACTTAGTGGATGCGTACGTGTTATCCGCAAGCTGCTCAAGTTGTCAACTCTTTTCTCTCGCTTATTGACAACTTTCTGCAGCGCCCCGGTTCGCGCCATTCTGGACATTCATCTGTGGGCACGCCCAAAGGAAGTACGGTAGTGAGACTTATGTACTGGTCACCATTGTGAAGTTGTTGCTCACCGAGAAGACACTGCCACGCTGGCACAGCGGGAGAGCAAGCTCTTCCACACTATTGAAAAACATCTAGGTGTGTAGGTAGCTCTCAACTCTGAATCGTGGCAAATCTTCCGTCTACATAATCCGTCTCGTTCAGCCAATCACTCATTTGAGAAAACAATCGCTGTATTTGAATTGTGATGTATGTTTGCTCAACTATTGCACTTTTTGTAATAGTTTTTGTTCTTGCATTGGTCAGCATAGGGTTATCCATGTTTATTCATATGTTTCCTACTTGCTTATTGTCATTAATCTTACCTGACCGTGGAACAAACACGTTTATATGTATAAGGAAGCCGAACACGCTTTCTATTCCGGACAAAAAAACTACCCCCATCATTTCATTTTCTTGCATTTTTGTTCATTCCATCAAGTGAATCATCAATGCACTATGAGTTAGATGACGGTACATGATTTGCCGCACTTACATCAGCAAAGGAAAGCAACCAGCGTGGAGGCTTGATAGAGACAATAACTTTGCGAAAAGGCAAAATATAGGCAATTGCATGAAAACGTTTCGTGAGTAATAGGGTAATATGCACGAATATTTCAAAAGTTCTTTTTTCCAGCAAAGAATAGCCATTTGTTCCGAGCCTTTGTTGCAATCTTTTGTTGCATTTGTTAACAAAGAACAACATTTCAAGGAATTCATCACAAATGAAAGTTCGAGCCCTTATAAAGAGTCAGAACGCATCTCAGAACTATCGAACACGATGTTAGTGTTATTACTTGTTTCATGTCTGCTTTTCGAAGTGTAAGTTGTCAAAGTGCATTTATATAACGTTTATTGGTTTGTTGTTAGGGATTCGACCAAGTATGAAACGAGTCCATTGTTTCTCCATCAAAACATCAAAGTACTACAATATGATCTCGAAATCACTCCTTTCTACCTATTGTGGAATGCGGAACCCATGACTTTCATGCCAGCCGAAAATGCGTTCACTGGACAAGTGCAAATCACAATCAATGTGATGGCACCATCGTCGTCCATCATTTTGCACGCAGCAGATGTTAGTTTTAATAAAGTAGCGGACAGACTCAAATCCTAGGGTCAGAAACAGCCTCAGGTTTTGGGTCATATTTGCCTCAGATTTGCCTCAGATAGTTTCACCAGCCTCAGAAATAGGGTCAGATCGTTGCTTCCCGCCGAAAGATGCCAAATCTCGATTAGTCCCACTGCGAAATTGGTTCAGAAAAGCGCGCCAAGGATGTGGCGGCCCAGAAAGCAGCAATACCCTCAGATTCGCTGCGAGAAAAATCTCCAACTCGCCACCTTTTGGCGGCAAACAACAATCTGACGCTTTTTCTGAGGCTGGGGAGACTATCTGAGGCAAAATCTGTCCCACTTTCCGACCTTCAGATACAAATATGAGGTGTTTCTGAGGCAAAATCTAGGCCTAGATTTGAGTTTGTGTTCCGCTCAATGACAACGTGATTCCAATTTAGTTTTTAGACCATGTATTTAAATAGGATTATCATTTCTGATAGTTCTGATGATGTGGAATACGATTCTGAAGAGCTGAATACGTTAAGGTATCACTTAAAAAAAAACTGTTATAACAAACAGATGCAGGAACAGTACCGTGGTTTTGCGTCATAGTTTCAACGCTCAGAAATATGTTATCACGGTACTGTCTTCCAATGATTTCCGAAATCGTAAATATTTAACTTTTTAGATTTACTATAACAATATAATTAGAAATGATCGAGAAGGATTCTATCGTGTTCAGCCGCGTAATACGGAAACGTAATGACAAAATGAAAAAAAGTTAACCATCGAAACTTTAGGATCACAAACAAATTGCGTAATGGTACATATCTCACAACACAATTCGAGGCGAATTATGCAAGGGAACTGATGCCCTGCTTTGATCAACCGAATATGAAGGTGCGTCTCATTGATGAGTTTTTTCCAAAACAAAATTAAGGCTTATTTCCGTTTACGGATAAATCACCCAAAAGGAACCACCGCAATTTCTAACACCGATCCTACACACATCGAAGACTGTCCTTATGAAGACATAGAAGACTATACATCGACTCTGTTTCAAAGAACGCCGTTAATGTCGACGTATCTACTTGCAGTCACAATAGGAGAATTCGAATCGTTCGAAACCGTCGCCAACGATGGAATGATCGTAAGTGAGAAGACAACGTATGAAAATCACAATGTTTTTTGCACAGTTGCGAGTACTTGGTGAGAAGACGCATATGATAGACAATGAAGACGCTTACGAACTAGCACTGAATATTACGAAAGACGCATACGAATTCTGTAGCGAATATTTCGATTTTCCGTTGCCGATTCAAAAAATAGGTGAGAGTTTGACAGATTTGTATGTCATTATGTAAAAGTATTATGTAAAAGTATGTATGTAAAAGTATGTAAAAGTATAAATTATGTAAAAGTATGTATGTCATTTTAGATGGAGTTTTCGTAGAGACATCGTCCGGAGGAATGGAAAACTTCGGTTTGATTAACTATAATATAAACAACTTGAAGAGGAAGGATGATTACACTGTGTGGCATGAGATAATTCACCAGGTATCAAACTGCATTACGTCATCAGTCATATGACGTCATTCAAGTGGATGGGAAATACGATCACTGCCCATTGGTGGCGCGATCTTTGCATCAATGAGGGCTTCACGACATTCCTCACCGACAAATTTCTAAAAGTGGTATGTTGTTGTGTTGTGTAAGTATACGAGTGTATTTAATATGATTGTATATCAGCAGTTTTATGATTCAATGTGTATTTTAGAAAAACACGGCCTCCTACTATAAGGGAAAAATACGACTATCTCCTCGAACTGAAAAAGAATACAGAACCGTATTCGAAAACGCGTATCTTCCCGTAAATTTTTGTCGTATTTATCAGTTCACATACTGGTTTCAGGCTGGAAACGTTATTACAATGATCGAAAAACTGTACGGCGAGAAAAGAATACACAACTTCATAAAGGTAAAAAGTGCGCTTGAAACTGTGCATCGAATTTACTTCAAGGCAATGGTACAAAACTTCGCCTTCAAAAATGCGGACTTTGACGATGTGCTAGCACTCTTGCCGTACACGAAACACTCCAAATATATTTACGACTGTGTGCATAGTTTCATGGATCAGGTGTTGTTTTCAATTAGGTTTATATTATTTAATATTGAAGACGGGAGCCCCCGAGCTGCATATCACTGCTGACGGCAATATGTATCACTTTACACAAACTACTATTCGAGAGAAAGATGCATTGGAAAACATTGACACAAAATATAAGTAAGTTCATCTTTATTTGTTGAAACAAAGACATATTGAATAGATCGCGATTCACAATTCCAATTTTCTACAAGGTGAATGGAGAGGATCAAGTGAAATGGTTTCCATATCAAGGTAACCCAATTGTACGTAATTTAGTCACTGCCATACTTCCAGAAACGACCGTGACTATTCCCATCATGCAAAATGATACTTTAGTATTCGAGGAAAACAATATCAACTACTTGATTTCTTTCCATTGATAGTTGAGGCCGTTACAGTGTCGTTAATGAAAACTAAATGATTCAGTGATTATCATGATTGTGCACTCAACCATAAACAATATCGATTTATTATCGAAGTACTTTGTTTTGTGAATGTTTTGGGACGAGCAAGCGGACGTATTCATTTTATATGGACTCCTATTTACTATTGCGATTTCTTGTGTGTTTCGATCATGTTGTATCATGTTGGCATGCGCATGTTGCCATAAAATAGCCATAAAATAAATGAATACATTATTATGTTTCAGACTATGGCAGATGGTCGCCGCATGCTCATTGAAGTTGTTTCGACTGGCACGGGAGGATACAATGGTTAGAGAAGCAAGCACTTTTCCGTACACAAAACATTCCAAACATGTATATTTATGACTGCGTACACAGTTTTATGGATTATGTATTGCTTTTTTTATTTGTACTATTAAATATTGAAGACGGCCCCCCTGAGCTGCTTATCACTGAGCAATATGCATGCGTACCAACTGAATGTTTCGCAGAAATGGTGGGCATCTGAAATGATTTGCCGCCAAACAACACGCGGGTGGCGCACTTATGGCAGATGGTCTTCTCGCTTAGATTGTATTGGTTCTTGCCTGTTCATCATTGTTTTTTATCACGTGTCAACCGTATAAATTATTATTACTTCTCGGACTGGATCTGCTACTGGACGGGGGTGTGCTCGGAGAGCAGAAAACACGCGTCGATCGACAATGTGAGTGCCTTCTCTAACTGACTAGTGCTACATAACATGTCATTAAACAACTTTGATTTTGTAGCTGTAAAATATACGAACATTGTTGTTATGATTCATTTTGCAAAATAAGCTTTTGAGCCCGATTTATTTATTTCTACTCGTTCTTCAGATTCCGAAAAGTGTGATCCGAAGCATGGACGAGTTTCCCGCCCATAGTTTCGACATCGCTCCTTGAACAACTGCTACTTTGTTTGATAATAACTATACATAAATTGTTTATTCTGAGTGTACGCGGAAGAATAACGCAGCGGCAGCGCACCGCATTGATACAAAAGCTGGAGAGTGAAGTGAATTTCACGGATCGAAAGCACGCCAGGAAGAAGAGCGTGGACTTCGAAATGTGTTCTTTTTGATCTTGTCTCTAATTTAGGCTATCCGATAAGCTGTTTAGAATAATAAATAAGTTATTCGAAACAAGTGCAATCCGTTTTTGCACATTTAGTATACTAGTACCTACGAGTCTTTGCAGTTTTCCCAATTTAGCTGCAAATGCTTTTTCCTGTCTACCCAAAATGAGCGTTGTATCCCCCACAATGTTCGGGAAAAAGGTGGTAACGATCTTTAAAAGCCTGCTTGTTAGACCTGAATACCTGCTGTCCGTACAAAAATTGGGGGCCTTGATGTTCGATGTCTGCGTGCCGTAGCGAAAATAGCAACACATGCGTTAGCCTCGACAAGCGAGGTTGATCGCGCCGCACCGACAAAAGCTGGCCTGATCGCCCACTAATTGAACGCGCTATATATAGGCGCGTGGACTGATTGCTGGCTGTGCCGCTGCCGTCCTCAATTGTGCACTGTATGCAGTTAGATCAATCCTTTCCTCGGTTGTCGAAGCCAACACGTGCGTGTTGCTACTGCGCACGCAGACACCGAACATCGACTCGCCGTCGATTTTTTTTCTCTCGATTAATCGACAAAAGTTCGATAAACGATTAATCGCTAATTGATTAATCGACAATTTCTCGATTAACGATAATTTGATTAATCGTTAATCGAAGGTTTCGATTAATTTGTCGATTAATCGTTGATCATTAATCGAATTTTACTTAATCGACCCAACACTACTAACCGTCTGCTTCAGGATGAAGTGGTTGCTGGTGGCTGCGTGCGTGCTGGCTGTGGCAGAGGCGCAGACCGCCGCAAACGTGTCAGCGCGATGGAACCAGATCTTCTCCAAGGCATTCACCGTCGATCAGATGAAGAAGGTGAGATTAGTTCCGCGTTTTGCTCGCGAATCGCCCAAATTTGAAATGCTACACAAAAGTAGCGATTGTGGACGGAATTGACCTCGACCTCATGTATTTCACCAAATCCTCATAAATTTTTTTAAACTATAATATTTAGGTGTTCACGACTGGATGTGAGGGATACGCTGCTGCGAAGGGCGAGGCCGACTACAATAAGACGAATGATGGTGGGAAAGAGGGAGGGTGAAGGGAAGGAGGGAGGAAGGGAGGGAGGGAGAGAGGGGAAGGGAGAGAGTGAGAGAGAGCGCGAGAAAGAGAGAGGGAGAGAGAGTGAGAGAGAGAGCGCGAGAAAGAGAGAGGGAGAGAGAGGGAGAGAGAGGGAGAGAGGAAGGGAGGGAGAGAGAGAGAGGGGGGGAGAGAGAGGGGAGGGGTGATTCTCTTCTCAGCTGTGACCAGCCAGCTCACCGGATACCTCGTCCCGAAAATGGCTTCCATTCTCTTCGACATGAACACGTTCAAGACCAACGTCAACGTGGGTGGTCCTCCCCCCTCTCTCTCTCTTTCTCTTTCTCTCTCTCTCTCTCTCTACCTTTTTTTCTTTCTCTCCAGAAATGCCCCAGCGATGACTCCGTGGTCACCGACAAGCTCGGCAAGGTGCTCACCAAGTTCATGAACAACATCGTCAACAAGGTGGGCGGAGCCTAAATGGGCTGCGCCTAGCGACTCTTTCCAGGTCAAGAAGGATCTGGCTACAGCGAAGGCGAACGGCAAGACGGCTGCGCAGTGCGTGAAAAAGTGCTACAACTCGATTCTCGCCGTGTTCACCAAGACAAACGTCAAGAGTCAGTCAGACACGCCCCCTTTTGCTCCGCCTCTTTGGGCCTCCCTTTGCTTTACTAGTTCTAGCGGAAACCTCTTAGTTCTGGGCGGGGCCTTACCTAGCTTTATCAGTTCGCCCCGCCCACCCTGACTTGAGTTTTCCTTAGCTCTCTAACACTAGTTCAAGGGGAGACCCTTTCAATCAATCAATCATTTATCCAGAATCGCTATATCCTGACTATACAACAAGTGCATACGGCACACCACAAGGGCTAAGCGCTGGGAGAAACACAGTTTAGCAACGGGGATGGCAGGGTCGAAAGTCGAAAGTCGATATTTGATCGATAATCAGTCGATAATCATTCGATTTTCTTTCCATAATCTATTAGAATTAGATACCATTGTAGACGACAGTGGAGCTCCGGGTGTTCCTTTCCTTCCATTATAATCCACAATAGTAACTCCACGGGCTGGGTTGACTGCGTTCTCAATGAGCTATTCCCCGCCTTGCTCAAGGGTACTGGGGGAAGATCATTTCGACCCGACCGCGCAATGCGAGAGAGGAAGAAATAATAATAAGGAGACCCTTTAGCTCTACTAATCCGTTCGCCCCGCCCACCCTGACCCCGCCCCTTGCAGACATGGTGAAGCAGGTGATGGACAAGCTGACGGCGTGCGAGTACAAGCACGGCTGGACGTTCTGCAACAAGTACACGCTGGTCGGCAACTACTACAACGCCACCAAGATCGCGGCCGGATAACAGGAAAACGCGAACCATTGAAAATGCCGATGATAAACGATGTATGAAATAACCAAGTCGAAGTCTTCATTCGCAAAGATGATCATATTGTTCTCACAAGTGGTTGTCACATGGTCATAGTCAAATTGATATGGTATCGGTCGTGGAATCCCCGACAAGTATGCCACC
This sequence comes from Rhabditoides inermis, assembly GCA_963966185.1. Taxonomy (NCBI): domain Eukaryota; kingdom Metazoa; phylum Nematoda; class Chromadorea; order Rhabditida; family Rhabditidae; genus Rhabditoides; species Rhabditoides inermis. The sequence continues at coordinate 53,326 of CAWZYM010000403.1, forward strand.
TGTCCTATCCTCATTTCCGCTGGACCGCAGAAAATTTGCACGAGTCTATTGCGATTTCGAAGAGTTTCGTATCCACAGAAGACTACTACTAGAAGAGTTTCGTATCCACAGAAGACTACTACTACGTGTCGTTCAAAACATAGCTACGGCCTGCATGTTGAGTTTGATCGCCCCCACATTATTCGTTCTTTGATTCGCAGCTCACAAATCTGCGGGGAGCTTCGGGAGCGTCATTAAAAGTGGATAACACGTATGGGTGCAATTCTAAGCTCGAATCACTATGTTGCGCGCAGCGTATATAACGCCTGATTGGCTCGGTCATTGTGCTCTCGCTATCTCTAGTAGGATAGGTTCAAAATGAATCGCGGGGATCGATAAGCGCTTCAATTACTCATCCATCCAGGAAGAAAGGAAATGAGTTTATTACTCTTCGAAAATTCAGCAGAGTTTGATCTCCTGGCAGATCACATCCGGGGTCTGGTTGTTCTTGATCATTCCGAGAACCTGGAAAGAGGGGATTGAGAGAGAGAGAGAGAGAGAGAGAGAGAGAGAGAGAGAGAGGTGAGAGAGAGAGGTGAGAGAGAGAGAGGGAGGGAGAGAGAGGGAGGGAGAGGGAGAGGAAGAGAGAGAAAGTCGTGCCCACATTGTCGAGCTCGGTGTTGACGAGAGAGACGCAGAACTGCTGCAGGAAGGCGTTGGGGATCTCATCGCAGTACTGGTCCGCCTTGCTCTGAAAACGAATCTCTCTCTCTTTCTCCCTCTCTCTCTCTCTCCCTCTCTATCTCCCTCTCTCTCTCCCTCTCCCTCTCTCTCCCTCTCTCTCTCCCTCTCTCTCTCCCTCTCCCTCTCTCTCCCTCTCTCTCTCCCTCTCTCTCCCCCTCTCTCTCTCCCTCTCTCTCTCTCTCTCTCTCCCTCTCTCTCCCCCTCTCTCTCTCCCTCTCTCTCTCTCTACCTTGAGGTCGGGCTCGTCGTTTTTGTAGGCGGTCTCGAGCTGTCCGACGATCGTCTCGCAGTCCTGGCAGATCACTCCCACATCCAGCACCGAGGGAGCGCCGAGGGCGACCGCGAAAAGAGCGAGAACAGCGAGCAGACAGCGCATACTGCAAGGTGCGAGGGAGAGAGAGAGAGAGACCAACTGACCGACGCGCAAATTAGTCTGTTATTTTTCCTCCACATCGAACAATCATAGTGAACACTTTCCATCAACTTCATCTCTGATGCGACTCCGAGTGGAAGGCTCAGGTGGTAAGATGCTAAGAGTCGAAACTACTTGATGCAAAATCGCGTTTTCTTTGTGATCTGATATCTCTATTGCGTGTTATTGATTAGAAGCACACGAACACTCGTACTAGATTTCGATGGACGTTGCGCGGCCAACGAGATCGAGTATTTCACAACTATGATCAGAGCGAAGTCGCGAAAAAAGTTATATGATTCACAAAAAAGATTGAAGACTGCTTATAGCTAATTACTCGACTGCTGTGTATTTATATCTGCTCTTATCACGCCGCCAGCGTGGAATAATGGATCCTCTTTGTCAACAATGGCAGTGATAACACTCCTAATTTATAGCATATCGCACGGTTCGGGTAAAGTGCGAAGTTCGTCGAGTTTCGATGCATTATACAAGACGTATTTATATTTGTATTTATATGTATTTATATTTTATTTGCAATAACTTTATACAGTGTGATTTGTCTTTGTGGTGCATTGCGAGCGAGAAACAAATTTATATAATATAGATGAAAAGAAAACATATAATCTAACATTTTCTCCCAAAACTTCACAACTCACAATCAAAGTGCACAATAATAACGATGAGACCAGTTTCAATGACGTTTCAAAACAACAAAAGCGTATTCCAATCTCATTTCGCTTCGAGGAGTGCTGCCTTTTTCTCCATCTCTCCCTCGGCTGCCTTCCGCGCTGCTTTCTTCATAATAAGTGTGGAAGTGACCACAGATCCGAGAATAGCGCAAGATCCAAGGGCAATCGCCAGGTAGAACGCTGATCGCAGCGAGAAAATCGTGATGATCGACTCTGAAATGAACCAGCTAATGTCGGTCCACATATCAATAGTATCATCAAGCTTCAAGCATTTACATCATATCACCCACTGAATCACAGTGAACAAAATCACCCGAACCTCAAGAATCTCACTACAATACTTCCTTTCCGATTTCGAAAGCTTTACCCGTTTCGAGTTGAATACTCATGAGTAATCAAAAATATAGACAAACAATACTCGTAAGCATAACTACACAGAATCTCCACGCACCAGTGAGTCCGATGGCGATGAACGCGGCGAGTCCGTTGACGAGGTTGGTGAATCCGAGCGCGCCCGGCAGGTGCTGCGGGCCCACGATCAGCACGAGGAACGCGGGCAGCGACGCCTAGGAGGCGTTCTGTCGGGCCTGTCTCTCTCTCTCTGCTCTCTCTCCCTATTCCCTATAGTCTATATTGCTCTCACTCATCTCCGCATCTCTAAGTAAAACTAAATTTATTACACCACAAGGATGCGTGAAATGCCTGTGAACAATGACGATGGAGGGACAGCAGTAGATTACTAGATGATGTGGTTCTAGAAAACCCAGCAATGAGAATCCAATGAGAATCTCTCTTCATATTCTCAGAGAAAGTGGTCTCGGTGAGTGTGACTCACCAAATTCCAGTCTTATTATCCTACTTTCCCCTCTCTCCACCCTCAATGCCCGATTTATCGTTCGTTTCCTAAGTTGGAATGATGAACAGTGTATGGCCGACCTGGAATAGTCCGATTCCGAAGCCGGCGGTGAAGTTCTGCACGATGAAGGCGGTGCTGTCGTGGCAGAAGGCAGCGGCGAAGATGGCCGACTGCGCGATCGCGTAGTTCGCCACCATGATCAGCGCCAGCGGGATCTGAAGAAAAAAAACTCAAATCGGAGGCCCAGTCAGTATAATCTACCAGATTTCCAGTTTCGAAGGAAGTGCCTGACTACACAAATTATAACAACAATAATTTATTGCAGTCAGGAAAACTGCGCCACACGAAACTGAAAAAAACAAAACAAAATCATACTTTGTTGAAATGCATGATGCCGGTGAGCAGCGCGCGTCCAATGATCGACGCGACGCCATTGAGGGAGTACACAAACGCCGGCCTGCAATCAAGAACTTTCCTTTTTTTACTAATGAATTTAAACCAGCAGAAAACAAAAGTGGTTGACTAAGACAATGAGGGTAGAGGAACAAGATAAAAGGGGAAGTGGAGAGAGAGAGAGAGTCAGGAGTCCTGATTGACAGGACATAACTATACGACTCACTCCTCGATTCCGCTGTGCTTCATGAGTGCGAGTATCTGGGAGAGGTAGATGATGCAGCAGCACGAGGCGAAGAACGCGCACACGCAGTGCGAGATGAACGCCGAGTGCGACCACACCTGAGTTTTGACTACTGTAAGACCACCCAGAACCATTTTTTTTTAGTTTGCACAAGTTTCTTGTCACGTTCACACCCTATCCAACTTATTGTCTGCGATTTGCTGTTCGTGACCGAATGCGATCACACCTGCGAGAGTGTTTTTTGTTTGTTTGAATTACGAGATAACCATGTCGCAAATTTCTGGCATTATTGGAATACTGTGAGATCATAATGTCTGCGAGTTCCTGTTTGTGACCACATGTCGTCAGTTTTTTTGCCGCATTACGCATACTGAAATTCCAATCGTTCTCAACCAAAACAGTACATAGTCTTGGATTATAGCGACTGTGAGAACGATATAGTACCGGCTAGGTTTGTCAAGTGCCTGTCTACCTACCTTGATTCCAGTAAAGTGTGCGAGTGTCTTCTTCTGCGCGTGTGACTTTCTCGATATGGGCAGGGCGAGGAGGGAGCAGACGAGAAAGAGCACGGCGATCAGCTGCCACGCGAACGTCCACGAGTACTGCAAAGGAAGTTTCATTACAACCAGCGCGGCAGCGCTGGTTGGTTTGTGTTAACCCTAGTCGCGCGCTAGAATCGGCAAAAGGCGATTGAACGAAAGGTTTCTTAGAATCTTTACGAGAACAATGTGATGCTGATAGATGTTATCAGGATGTTAGAAAATGGTTAAGTTTCGATTTTGGTAACGCTAGCTGTTGTAGGAAGCGAGATACGCGCGCGCGCCCCCTGAGGGGCAGGCAATCCCCCGTGTACGGAACGTTTTCTAGGGGGGGGGGGTGGCGCGCACCGGCTGTCCCCAGCAGACTGGGAGTGCACATTCCGCACTGCCTGTGGATTGCACTGATATCGTTTAGATCGCGTGTTCTGCCGTGCGCACAGTAGTGTTGTGGTTAGCGATTGCGCCCGTTGAGACACATGGCTCGAGTTCGGTTCCGGCTGGTGGCAAACCTTTTGTAATATATGATTTTACATAGAAATGACATTGGAATTGTAAATTTTCCCATCAGCATTACCAAAACTCTTTTTTGCAAATTTTATACAATTTTGGACTCAACAAGGTGGGTGAACTGTTGGATTTCAAAAAAAAAAATGTTTTGTGGTTCATGTTAATGTAGATAGATTTATACGAAATCCAATAAAAGTACATTCATTATCTTTTAAAAGGACTTCCGTAAGAGAAGAGTTTGTGTTACTCAACGTAATGCAACAAAAGCTCATGCATTTTATCAATCGAAATAGTACACAAACCTGCTCCAATAGTTCAACCGGATACCGAAATCAATTTCCCGGCATACAACATTTGCTCGCATTAGTTATTATTGCAGAAAGAGCAGGTTTGTTTACTATTTCGATTGATAAAATGCATGAGCTTTTGTTGCATTACGTTGAGTAACACAAACTCTTCTCTTACGGAAGTCCTTTTAAAAGATAATATACTCTGCGCCAGAGCGACAGTTTTCTATCTACCTCGCTTGCAGTTCGAAACACGGTGCCATAACCGTCTGCCTCTTTGTTTTGCGCGCTATGAAAGCTGACTCTCCGTCTTCCTCTGATCAACACCACCGCGCTTATTGCGAGCATAGAACTTTAGAGACATCAGCGCTCGGCCGATGATCGACGCGACACGGCGCCATCGCGAATCATCGTCCACCACTAGCCTCTATTGCGAAACAGTTCCCCCCCCCCCGGTGTTACTCAAACAAGATCTCGGCCCTACTGCATGCTTTCATACACATTATTGTGTTAGTGATATGTACAGCAACGATAACGATTCCGGATAAATCTTGAAATTCCTCTGAGAAACATTAAACGCTTTTGATAAGGAAAAAAGTGACGTTGCCAGTAGCCAGTGATTAGCTGATTCAGTGGCGTCAAGCACTTGCTAGGCTCTCTCTCTCTCTCTCTCTCTCTCTCTCTCTCTCTCTCTCTCTCTCTCTCCAGACATCCCTTATCACCTGACTCACTCACCGTCTTCATGAGTGGCACGACGATGCGTGGGAGGACGAATACGCCTATCCCGGGGCCGATCGTCACGAACGACATCATCTGGGATTATTGATTAATTGAATAATTGATTTTTTTTGTTATTGTGTCTATCTCACTACTCAGATAGGATTGTTTTTCAACCTGAAAAACACTGTAACATGTTTATAATGCATGAAAAGGAACATGTAAAAAAAACCTCACCGCGTTGCGATGCTTCTCAAAGTACTCGCACTGCACGGAGAGGATCGAGTTGCGCATCAGACCGCACCCCACCCCGATAGCTATCCCGATCGGGTACAGCCACTCGATCGACGTGATCTGTAGAGAAATGGATCGGACTTCGAAGGTTGAGACAAGACTCGTTGTTTGATGGCAAAATACTAAAAAAGGAAAGTGTCCCAGTCACAGAGCCTACGCTCGAAATTGAACAAAACATGTGAAGAAAGATCACAGAACGCGATTCTTCGATAGTGAGACTTTTTTTCATTTAACGTTTTTTTGCTATTTAATCAAGTGGACGTATGTGGCCTACCTGCGACGCGAGCATGAATGAGAGTGATGCGAGCGCGCCGCCCGCGCCGACGCACACCCGCGCGCCCCACAGCTGGTAGCACACCGCCACTAGCGGACCTGAAGAGTTCATTTTACCTAAATTCATGTCTCTGACAGTTTGAATCATCTATTGATTGTTGGCCACTTACGTTTACCACATCATATTATTTCGCGTATCATACGAACGAATCGGTATATCAATACCTGCCATGAGGCTGCTGGCGGTGGGAATGACGATGACGACCGTGTCGGCGGTGGCCTTGGTGCAGTTGAACGACTCCATCACGGGCGCGGCGAAGACGTTGAGGATCTGGCGCACGCCCGACTCGCAGAAGAGCACGAAGAAGCCGACGAGCCCCACCCAGACGTGGCGCGCCTCGGAATCTTGTGCAGACATGATCTGAATTCGGAACTATTGTCTGTGTCCTTGACGATGAGAGCTGGAATGTATTACAGTTTGAGAGTAAAATAAGGGTGTACGGCTTTCTTCACAGGAATAGTTGGCATGGTCGCGAGATGCGAAAGAGTGAAAGGGCGTGATGATTACAAACAAGGTGACGGTGGTTCGTTTTCTTTCCGAAACCTTGGCGTAAGCGGATTATGGTAGACTACAAAGACGAAAACATCATGGTTTTCGGGCAAAGGGTGTACATACGTACGCACGCGCTAAGTCAAATGAGCGGATGCGCCTCTCGTGCGCGCGCAGCTTTCCTGACTGATCAGCTCAACACGTCTCTTTCACACCCATTCCGCTCCCGCTCTCGACAATAAAACTTTAACGACTCTCCCCTTCTCATTTCCGCACTTCCACTGATAAGCCGTGATCACTGATACGGTGATATGATCACATCAGTGAGAAAATACTGGTGCGGCGTGTGATCCCCCAATGGGATCTCTACGTGTTACGAACACAGATAAGGATCATGTTTATTCAATTATTGCATCAGAAACACACACACACGTACATGGCAACGAGATCACAATGGGAATAATTAATTATGAGACTAGTAATTGTACATTAGGGCTATGACAAGAGAGAGGACGAGTGAAGGGAGGGCGGACGTTGAGAGAAGTTCGATGCTGACGTCGACTTCCTCGTCGTCCCTCTCTTCTGATGACACTGATGACAGCTCCTCGCGTATCCACATCGAATTGAAGCGCAGCTGCGGTTGATGCGCGGGAAAGAGTGGCTCGTACTCCTGAAAATTTCAAATAGTGTCATAGCATTTTCGAGTAGGGCATAGGCATGGTTGTGGTCGCATTTTTACCTATTCCAATAATACGGTAGCATGCATTACATGTACACTCTTATATTTGTATTGTTGTACACTCATTTTTTTCATGTATGCTTATTCTTGCCAATTCAGAAATTTTACAAAAAAGACGATTATGTGCATACATACCTTGACAGCGTCGACTTGAAACCCGAGCGAGCGGAGATGGTGCAGAATCGAATGCTCGCCGAGGAAATGTCCTGAAAATCGCAAAACTTGATTTGTAGTTAACAATAATTGTCGTGATCTAAGAGAGGCTGATGATTGTCTTGATCTAAGAGAGGCTAGTGAGACTATGTAGTAGTTGTGGTACCACCACCACCACACTACTAGACTGGTGGTGGTGGTTGGTTCTAGCTTTGACGCCAGAACCACCCATAAAGCTGTCAAGGGTCAGCGGGTCCACAGAGCATTTCCCGTTATCACTATAACAGTGGATACAAAGTTCGCCACGGCGCGGGGCCGCGCTTTGAAGTGAGAATTTATTGGCTTGACGTGAAGGCGTGAGGTGTGATACTGGAATGCACAATTATCGCGGGTTCAACGGTCGCATTCACGTGCGCTTTTGAATCGCCCGAAAAAGCAAACCTATAAAACAGAGAGAGGCCACTAGCGGAAATTCTGAAGAAAAAAAACTGAAATCTGAAAAACGGTTAGCTACAGCAGTAGGATAGTGCAGAAGGAATGATTTGTCCATTTGTCACCACCTCTTCACGTCGGATTTCGACAAGAAGGAATCGTGTTTCATTTCTTTTGTATTCGCTGCATTATGATGATTTGTGCACTGACCGGTGCCGAGCGCGGCGAATACGCGTTCGCGGGGCCGCGTGCGGATCGCGTCCGCCAGCCGCTCCGCCATGCGCTCGTTCCGCGTCTCGATAATGTCGCGCCGCAGCTGCGCGTCGATCTGGAAAAAAAGGTATATCGCTGTTCATATTTTCTTTACATCAGCAGTAAATCAATTCAATTCTATATATAAACAGCATTATAGTGTATTAGAGGGGTAGTAAAGGAGCACTGCATGTGGAGTGTATAATATTAAATAATATGTGAACAACATGCCCAACCTCTTTGGCAGTATCCCTCCAGCCAGTCGGGGCCGCCCAGTCGGTGTCACTCGCCGCGTGGCCACTGCTCGCGAACACTCCCTTTTCTAGAGAACCACAGCGGTAGTGACGCACCAGCGAGTCGATCGAACTAGAATATAGCAACATCATAAACGCATAGAATGTGAGAATTGTGACCGAGCTATTCGGGGACCTATGCAGATTGTGAGCCGTTACAGTTTCGACTGTTCTTTGCTGATGGGGATGGCCTATGGGGGGCAGCGAATCACTCTCCACATTCAGTCAGCTGCATATAGCCTGCGCTAGAGCGATAATTTTCGATCTACTTCGCTTGCAGTTCGAAATACGGTGCCATAACCGTCTGTCTCTCTTGCTTTGCGCGCTATTGCCGAGAGCTGACTCTCCGTCTTCCTCTGATCTACCCCACCGCGCGCAACTTATTGCGAGCATAGAACTATATTACTATTGACTATGTTATTACTGACTCCACTCACCGCTGCTTCTTGCCCATTAAAGTCGTGCCCCTCCGGCCGGCCGAGTGCTCCAGATACGTCAGCGTGTAGTTGATCGCGAACTTCACCTAGAGTACGGCTGGTTGATGAATATTTTAGAATTGTTCATATCAACTTTCGTCTCGAAACTGCTAGCCGATATCTCTTGAGTCTCGATTCCACTTTTGAAACAGTGGAATCTAGTAAATCCAATCATAATAATTAATAGTGCATCTATTAAGAACGCAATCTCACCCCCCCCCCCATTCCCTGAGAAAGTGCAATTCGCGGGTTCTTAGAGCTTTTGATAGTGGCCTGCGCATCTGTTCAGTCCATTGTGAGTCGCCGCGCCTTTCAAGGGAAGAGAAAGAGAGGAAAGAGAGAGAGAGAGAAAGAGAAAGAGAAAGAGAAAGAGAGGAGAGAGAGAGAGAGAGATGGGTTCGAGGAGGGTTCCAAGTGCATGGGTCTTTGGAGGAATATTGAAACACTCACTTGCTCGTCGGTGACTGTGATCAGCGGGTTGCATTGCTGAAATCACATGGCATTCAGAGAAGGAGAGAGAGGGAGAGAGAGAGAGAGAGAGGGGGGGGAGAGGGAGATGGCTCACCTCGTGGACCGTCTCGATGCTGTCGATATGCTTGTCGTCATCCAGAGCCATCTGCGCGAGATGGACGTCAAGCATCGGCGCACTCGCTCTCTCGAGAACACTCTCGCTCAGCTGGTACAGCGTGAATAGCAGCCACGATGCGCGCTTGCGGTGCCAATTGCCTGCAATCCGACTTGTATTTCACTTATAGCCTGCGCCAGAGCGATAGTTTTCGATCTACCTCGCTTGCAGTTCGAAATACGGTGCCATAACCGTCTGCCTCTCTTGTTCTGCGCGCTATTGCCGAGACCTGACTCTCCGTCTTCCTCTGATCTACCCCACCGCGCGCAAATTATTGCGAGCATATTACTTAGTAGGCATGTGTAACTTTCACTTTATATTCATGAAATAAAAGTAACACTAGTTGTTTCCGGGGTTTTTTTTTTTGCTGTTTGCTTGTTCTGGTTCTGAGACGATCGTATGCAAATGATCCCCGCACGGTCGGACAGGCAATACCTCCCAGATGCATTGCCGCACTCATCGCGCCGCTCTCTCGTCTTTCTTTTCAGTCTGATGCTCTCCGATCGCCGCGCTTTCTCGCCGTGTGCGGTAGCTCTGCACCCCTGACTCTCGCGCCTGTCGTACAAGTGTTCTCGGGTTTCGCGAGACTATGCAAACAGTGCGCGAGTGAGGGGTGAAGATGTCAACTTGACACAAGAAGAAGATGTCAACTATGTGTCTGCGGCACACCATCCCTGGACCGCCGCCAAGTGGGCTGGGTCGCGGACGGGATGAAAGAAGTAGAAACATGAGAAGCGCGTCAACACGTACTCGAAACTAGTTGCACACAAAAGAGTGCCACGCACCGGCCACCGAGTCGTAGATGTCGGCGGCTCTTTGATGCGCGTCTGGCGAGAAGCGCGCCTCCCGCTCCGCCCACGTCAAAAGGTCCTCGTGGAAGCGCAGCATGTCTGAAATCACACTTATCACTTCTCATCAGTAGCACAATCGATGAGCATGAGTAACTGATTGTTTACTACCAATTTGCATATGGCCAGCTTCATATTTGCCGAATCCTATTCGTTATGTGATGTTTCTCATGTTCGTGTATGCACGGCTGATAAACATTAGTATTATAGTCATCCTCACACTTCTCTATCCGCTTGTAGATGTCTGTGTCCAGGTAACGATCGGCGGTCGCCTTTCCCTTGAGCAGCTTGCACTTGATCAATCGTCGGACGGCCGACGGACTGTGCAGGTCGACTTCAAACACGGCGGAGGTGGATGTGGAAAACGCCTCGTGCATCTTTGGCGACACTGCAAGTGTCCGTTTCGCCACTGGCACTGTCACCTTGTTCTCATCACATCTCAACCATCTCATTATCCAATCCTGCCAACGGCAACTCACTCTCAACACCACCACCACACATTTGCATATTCACGATTCGCACGGAAAGCGGCAAATTTGGCAATTTTCGCGCGCACCTATAATTATGGCGCGGCCGCAGCAGGTGGCGAGTGCGCGCATCTCCCCGGAGATGGTCCCTTTGTCCCTTGCGGACCTACTCGTGTTTACATGATGGTGTGTGTAAATACCACAACGCGGGTCAGCGCGCCCGCATTTCCGCCGCTAATTGCTCCCCATTAGGACTGTACGTGTGCGCGTCAAACAAAAAGGAGGGTAGGTCCATGTAGATTTTAGGAAACGTACCCAGGTCAACACGTTTCCATTATGCGTTTCGATGTGAGCAGACCCCCCGGAAACGTAGCATTCCGAGCGTGAAATGCAGGCGCGAGAGGTGCGAAAATTGGTGTATGGCTAGTGCTTATAGGATTCGTGCGGGTTGAATGCGGCGCTGAATTTGTGAAAGCAAGGCGCGGTTCCGGCAACACACAGAACTCGGACTAGAGATTTCGCCCACCTTTGTCCCACACTTCTGTGAACGGCACGTGGATGGTGCCGAAGAGGAATGCCTTGGCTGCGGTGAGCCGGTCCGTCACTCGCCACAAGAAGATCGAAGGGTCGTCCTGAGTGACAAAATGTTTAGGCAAAACATGTAAAAAGTATAGGTATAAGATTTCTCCCGATTCAAGAGATTACTCTGGGTCGAATGAAGATTATGGCATTACATCATATTCCATATTTTCGCTATAATGCGCTCGTTGGTGGCGAATGTATGTTATAACAAAAGCAATGAAAAGGCATTCCTTACCCTCGTTTGCGGGCATTCTGGTTGAAAGGTCGCCGCGGCGAGTGTGAAAATGAAGAACAACGTCAACATAGCGTGAAATGCAGTATAGAGATTACAGTAATACAGGTGAACAAACTAGTACGCATCCATTGGTTCCAATTAGAGTAGTTGGGGATGCGCGGTAATGAGAGAGTGAGTGAGAGTGAGTGAGCGGTGAGTACCGTGTCTCTCTCTTCTCACTCTCTCTTAGGTCGCCAAGTGGGCGGGGCCTAGGCTGAGGCTGCCCGTTGCCCTATCTCCTCTCTCTAAGGGCAAGACAGCAGAGGCACACGACACTTTATATAAACAATTGTATCAACATGTAAACACTGTTTGAACGGCGGCGAGGTAGATGAAGATGACGCAAGGTCAGCTGCGGCATGACGCAGGCTACGGCATGACGCAGAGCGCCTCCTCGCGGCTGCACGTCGATTCACCGGGACAGTCGTCGTCCACCGCACACGGCTCTCCCATCTCGTATATGAGTCGGCCGAGCTTGTTGCCACTGAAAGTACAAGTCAGCGACTGTGAACCTGGCGCGAGTTGTAAACTGCTACTAGATAAGCACGATTCACACTTCGCATAATGCTCGGTCTTTTTTTTTTACTCTTCAACTACCTCCGAAACGCCTTACTACATACTTCCAGCTACCACCGAATAGCCTCAAACCAATTAAAACTACTTCCGAATAGCCTCAAACCACTTCCGAAAATAATTTCCGCAGAGAATGTACTAAGTGACCGCAGCTTACACCTGAGCAATCAACGAACTGGAATAATTATAAGAATTTGGTAAACCTTGATCTTGTATAATAATTAATGATGTATATATATATTATAAGACTGACGCGGGCGCGTACATGCAGACGATCATCTCGCGCCACATGTGCCGGTCGCGGCAGATGGAGCGCGCGCAGCCGACGCGCAGCGAGCGGTCTGACGCCATCTACAAACACGTATTGACATGGGACCAGCTCCATAGCGAGACAATTATGTTTTGTGTATTGAGATTCTGGATAAAGTTTTTGATTTTGATTTTGATTTTGATTGACATGTACATTCAGAAATCTTTTTTTTTTGATAGTAAATACACACACGAAACATCGTTCAGACACCATCTACAAGCATCTTCGATTCCCAAAAGTTACATTTTATAACGGTAATGTAATGTCCTCTTACGCAAGTCAATCACCGATCCCTAAAGGGTATGAGAAAGGTGGTAGGAGGCATTTACTCATCCCTGACCTGTGTATAATGTCCGATGCGGTGTCCCTTCTCCTTCCACAGCGCTTCTGTCAACCGGTTCGCTTCTCCCACCCCGAACTTGACCATCTCGTCCCACCAGAAGTTGGCCGCCCGCGAGATAGTCGCCTAAACTGCCGGGTCATCGTTTCTAAGACAACTGATCTGAAATGTAAACAATTGATTGCCTTATTCCATTTTGAATAGACATAATTATTATTATAAAAGGAATGATTATAAAAGGATTATAAAAGGAATTTAAATTTTTATAAAAAACTTTTTTTTAATGATTATTAAATTTTTATAATGATTATAAACAGAATTTAAAAAAATAAAACTGTACGGTGAGATTGTGCGCGTTCATGTCGCGTGTCCATCGCGCGTAGAGATTCTCTCCGTTCCCCTTCCGGAACTCTCTGGAGGAGTGCTTGTACTCGCAGTTGTCAGCCCAGTCTTGTGCCAACGCCTCCAGCGTGCAATTATACACCTGTATTGATTACTCCAATTAGACGCTACTTTTACCTGTATTTTTTTTACAGTGTGACGCCAGCTGCCATGTCTATCCTCTAAGTTGTGTTGTAAGGTGTCATGTAACTTTTTTTCACGAAACCCACCATTTTCGGCATGTGCCTGGCCATTGCTGCATAGGTGCCGTTCGGTCCGTCGCGCTCCAGACCGCGAGCCAGCGACGACCTGAACGCGTCTTATTTCTCATATACTCGATAGTTTTCGATCTACCTCGCTTGCAGTTCGAACAACGGTGCCATAACCGTCTGCCTCTCTTGTTTTGCGCGCTATTGCCGAAAGCGGACTCTCCGTCTTCCTCTGATCTACCCCACCGCGCGCAACTTATTGCGAGCATTGAACTATACCTGATTCCTGCTTCTTGTGTTGATCAATCTGATTACTTGGTCAAGTTTCATAGGCGTGGCCCGACAGTTTACAGATCGCACTCGACAAATTCATAGTACTAATAAGTAAAAAAAAGTAGTTATGTATACCGTTTTGCGTTGTGGATGTCTACGACCAGCAGTCGCGCCTCGTCGGTCATGTTGCCGTTCGAGCACATGCCATCTGATTATTTGACATGAGGTTGTAACCGTAAAGGCCAGGAAGTCGTTTCATGTTACACAAAGTATTAAAAGATGTATTGAAAGATTATGTATCAAAGTTTTTGTAATACAAAAGTGTTAAAATATGTATCCAAAGATTATGTATCAGAAGTTTTAAAAAGGAAAAAGAGCTTTTTCGCGATCTTCTGACCTATACTCACACCAATCTCTTACCGTCGTCGTAGAACGTCACGTCGTCTTCTCCGCTCAGAAGCGCTAGCACCGGATCGATCGGCAGCGGAGGAGGCACGGGAAAGGGGTCGGCTGGTGATGCGACTTAAAGTTGTGGTCAGTCTTTTCGAAATACTCTCGAACGCTCCCGAAACACTCCGGAATGCCTTGATGTCTCTTCGAAACACTTCGCAATTGCTTTCGAAAAGACTGAAGGTGTGGTCAGTCTATTCGAAACAGCCCCTTGAAACGCCTTCAAAACACGCTGTGTGGTCGTGTGTCGAAGGGAGTTTCGAACAGACTGAACGCTACTTGACCGCACCTTGAGCCAGTGTCACGGCTAGCGGTAGAGAACCGGGAGTGGGAAAGTCGTCTGCAACGGTACTCGGCAGAGATGTCGTCGTCTCCAGAGCAGTCGTCGTTTGTGTTGACAGCGTGATCGAGTGTCCGGTGAAAGCTGGTGACGTTACATTATCAGCCGTCGAATTCACAAGAGGAAAGGTAGCGGAGACTGGAACTTTACAAAGCTATTTCTTTTAATCAATATGTAAGTACCTTGATTATCGTTGTGCAAGGGATGTCCACAAACAGCAACAATTTGAAGTACAACACCCTAAAACATAAATTCAAAATGTACTTTGATTTTTCACTTACCAGAAGGAGAGTAGTCATTTCTCGGGGTTGACACTCAATTCCTGACCCACTCTAGTTTTATAGAGTCAACGCATCATCGGCAAAAAGTCTACAGGTATTGTCTCCGGTATTGTCCACCCGTTGGCGATTTGTTCACGTTCTCATTTTCTCTCCCCACCTGTGTGGGGCCAGGAACGGTTTTTCGTGCGCTAATACACATCAGCTGTCTCGCCGAACCACGTCGACCGCCAGCACAAGTCACATTCGTTTATAGTGGAAAGAAGTACGAAGACAGAAACTGCGAGTATATTCGCTGGACAACAATACATGTATACGAATCTATTGATATTCCGGAGACAAGGGCGAGAAAAACATGACATCTATCAATACATCATTCGATAATCAACGTCTAGCAAACTGCCCGAGAGCCGATGACAAGAAGTTTGAAAACAAACAATTTAAGAATTCGTGAAACAATCAATCAATCGATAATCTGTACAAATGTGATAGTATGAACGTTGGCCTTAGGCGAAGAGGTGAGGCGCCTTGTAGGAAATGACAAAAGTGCAGATGAACAAGAACGAGGAAAAGGAGTAGAAACACAGACGGTCGATGACCTGAAATAATACGAGTATATTTCAAAAGTATTTGGGTAATGTTTACCATTGCTGCAAATATCCAGTCTGCTCGTTGTTCGTGTGCCATCTCCTGTAAATCTCGATGAAGATAGTGAGGAGGGAGATGGAAAGAGAGAGGGAGAGAGGGAGAGAGCGAGAGAGCGAGAGAGAGAGAGAGAGAGAGAGAGAGAAAGAGAGAGAGAGAGAGAGGGAGACTCACGTCCTTGCGTATCTTGTATGATATGATGCGCAGCTCCTGCAGCATCGTCACGAACTGGCCCTCGTCCATCGCGCTGCGCAGTAACATCACCTGTAAGTGACGTCACTTTTTCGTGAACTAAATGACGTGTTATGAGTATAACATGCGAAAACGTCTTTCAACTCTCTTTTTAACTACTCCAAACTACTACCGAATGTTGGAGTAGTTGAAAGGCAGCCATTCCAGTTGAAAGACAGTTGGAAAGGCAGCCATTCCACTCTTCAACCATGTCGGAAACGGTATTCGGAAAGGATGATGAGAAATATCTCTCTATCTCCTCTTTTTCACATTTCAAACCCCACCTTGTCCTGCTTGGTCTCGGCGGGCGGGAGGTTGTTGTGTGTTGTCGCGTGATTGGGCATCTGTGTGACGACGGTCCGCGGCGGCGCCAGCTCGCCCGCCTCCTCTGACGACGCGTGCAGACGCGTCTCCGTCACGCGCACCCTGCAGGTAACACTCATGTAGCACTTGTTAGTGATTTGCATACTCTACATTGGTCATTGACCATCAATGACACACGAACGCTGCGGGTAAGGCACTGCATAGTAAATTGTTCCACGACGCGTCCAGATCAAACGAACTCTCATACAAGAGCACCACAGCAACTGTTGTATGCCTTTTGGAGGTAATTAGGAAATGACACCAGACACCAGACACCACGACACCACTTCAAAAAACACCTGGTGTCATTTTCTAATTGCCCCTTTTGGAATCATGTGTGGTCGCTTACCTGGGTGTTGGCAGGGGGTAGTTGTTGTCGTGGTTCGCCCGAGGACTCGACTTCACGGCATCACGCCCGCCTGATGAGAGAATACAGTGCTATCTTGCTCACATTTAATGAATTTGTTTTTGTGCACTTTTAAAAACACGCCGCGGACCACATGCGCTGGGTTTATCGTGAGACAGTGAAAAACTTCAAGCAAATAAAACGCAGTGAAAGGGAAGCACGAATAATTAGACAAGGTTGACGCGACTCACCCTGACACAAGTCGAGGTGCAGTGTCTTTGACGGTTTCTGGAGCGGGTTGCGCAGCAGACTCCTCTCGACCTCGACCAGCAGATTCCGTGAAGGCTTTCTGAATAGGTTATGTTGAGAGAGAGAGAGAGAGAGAGAGAGAGAGAGAGAGAGAGAGAGAGAACTCACTTGTTTTTCTTGGGCGATCGGTCGAACATTGGCATGAATGGCGGCGGCCGGTCCATCCTCAGAATCCACGGCAGCCATTCCAGCAAGAGACGCCGCACGAATGGAGACCTGTACATATAGTTCTATGCTCTCAATAAGTTGCGAGCGATGGGGTAGATCAGAGGAAGACGGAGAGTCAGCTCACGGCAATAAAACAAGAGAGGCAGACGGTCATGGCACCGTATTTCGAACTGCAAGCGGGGTAGATCGAAAACTATCGCTCTGGCGCAGGCTATATCACGTATCACGTCTCTCACTCAGCCATTGTCATGCAAGGGTACTTGAACTATTATGATTCTGGATACTCGAAATCGATCATGACTGCGATAAGAATATCATGAAGTAAAACTGAGAGCACAGTGGTTTTCTTTTTTTGTGTATGTGTGGACCGGGCTCTAACTGAGCGATAAATGAATGCCATGATTCGAGGTTTGTCCACAGCTCACACTCACATGAAATTTTGAACAAACGGATAGAGGGAGTGATCGTGATGGAGTACGTTGCCTAGCATTATTCCGCTCATCAGTGCACATTCAACTATTCTGGACCATGCGCGGTCTGAGTGAAACGTTTGATCATATACTCTGCGCCAGAGCGGTAGTTTTCGATCTACCTCGCTTGCAGATCGAAATACGGTGCTATAACCGTCTGCCTCTCTTGTTTTGCGCGCTATAGCCGAGACCTGACTCTCCGTCTTTCTCTGATCTACCCCATCGCGCGCAACTTGATGCGAGCATAGAACTATAGCTGACATGGACACGTGCGTCTCGGGGTAGCGGTGGTGGAAGTTGAGGGCTATGACCGTGCACAGCACTGAAGCGCCCACTTCGAACATGACACACGAGAAGTAGACCTCTGGAAATGGGGAGAATTGGAAAGAGAGAGAGAGAGAGAGAGAGAGAGAGACGGAGAGACAGAGACAGAGAGACATAGAGACAGAGAGAAAGACAGAGAGAGACAGAGATAGAGGGAGGGAGGGAAGGAGAGAGAGAGAGAGAGAGAGGGGGGGGGAGAGAGGGAGACGTGCCTATCAGGGGCAGGGCGTCGGATGTCTGCGGCATCGCCTCAGCCACCATCAGCATAAACACGCACAGCGACATGAAGATCGTCACGCCTTCAATGTCAAAAAAAAATTGTTCTGCCAATCTTGAGCCGAGTGCTGAAAGGATGTAGGACGTTCCCTCCACTTTTGCAAGGTCCTCCACTACCATAAACGTTCCCTCCACGTTTTAGAAAAGCGGAGGAATCGTCCTTTCACATATTCTAAGAAACATCCGTGTTGAAACTCATTTACTGTACTGTTGTGATTCACACCATAAAGTTGCAGTGTATGCCCAGCATACACTGCAACACTTTCCTTTTGCTTTTTTCATATCATTCTATAATAAACTTTTTTATCATGAAATAGGTTTCATGTTATCGATACCATGTGAAGCCTACTCACACAGGTTGAGCTTCTCGCCGGAGTCGGCGGGTAGTGTGAAGGAGAGGAGGGCGAGGCCGGAGATGAGCATCGACGGAAGCACCAGGTTGAACCTGCGAGGTCGATCTTTGAACCTGCACCGGTGCTCACTAACTCTCGCGAACCGAACCGTTCTTATACACGTTTGAGTGTTGGAGAGTTGGGTCGCAGTCATCACATCACTCAATTACTCTGTTCAACTGTACTTTGGTTCCTAAGCGGTGCTAAGATGTTTGTGTGATTGATGTCACATGAAGAAACCATTATTTTTTTATTAAAAGCGTCTCGTCTCGGTTCTAGTCTGGACGTCTATCAAGAAACGCTTTTGTAAGTGTTTTTGCAAAATCGAACGGTGACATCGAATTGGCGTTTAGCGTATTGGTGATGTAACAAATATGGAAGAACGCGGTGGTCTAGGAAAATCACCGTCAACATACCCGTAATACAGCGTTCGTCTGCGTATAGAGATGGTGAAGGTGACGTCATAGTAGGGCTCCGGACAGCACTCGTAGTAGAAGATGGAGCGGCGAGCTTGCAGGTCTGAATTTCAAATGAAAGTACCAAAACTTCTTGTGTCATTTTCTATTTTTAAATGGAAAGCGTTTGTAAGTTCTCGATGTGTTTGGACTGAGAACAATGTACTTTGCTTTGCTTTAATTTTTATTCTTTTCAAACATATGTGGAATGTAGTGTAGTCAAATTGCAACTCGTTCCGCTATTCCATAGAACACCACATAATTGTATAAATATGTTTCCATAAACGGTTCTCTGTTCAGATTGAGAGTGTTGCGTGTTGTTTTTGTCATTCAAGCGCAAAGGACACGATTGGTTAATGAGCACAGCGGCCAGACATCATAACATCCCAGAACCACCAGTAAATACCTTATGCAAATGCACATCCGATGTATGAAAGTCTAAATCGTGCGAGCGGAAAAATCAGCAAAAAAACACAAACAGTTTCGTGAACCTGGATCTTGTATAATGATTGTTGATGCAATTAGAATAATAATTATTATACATACCGAGTAGCTGCCACTCTCCGTTGGGTTGATAGGTGGCGACTGAGACGGAGTGATTTCGGAGGTCCGTGAAGAAGCCACTGTACGTCCACGAGCCGAACTTCATCGAGCAGTGCTGCAAGATGACGTTTAGACAACCAGGTTTCCCGGCTTTCCGAGGCCACAAAAAGGAACACACTAGTAATCGATGTCAGAAAAGGAGACTGTTGCCCAATCCGCGCCATACAATCCTCACGCAGTAAGGAGAATTCAGACGCAGCGTCCTAACGGTAAACTTTTTTTTGAGTTTTACAACTCACCTGGTCGTCGAACGGGAACCAGGATATGTCGATGGTGCACGAGGATCGGATAATCGCCGGCGGGATCCACGTCACGTTGCCCGTGCTGCAAGAAAGATTGTCACCGGGCATTCTAACCTGCGCACCTGGTGGCCGATCCTTATGTAAATATGTACCTATACACAACTTTTCATGCTGCATCCGAATATGACCATAACTATTTGCAAAATAGCACTTTGAAAGAAGTTTTGCTTTGAAATTGGTAGAATCCGTCTACTCACTGCAGTACGACGGCGTTGACGGGCCAGGTGCTGTCGAACTGTTGGTCGATGCTGTTGTAGAGCAGCACGTCCGGCTTCCAGATGCTGTCGATAGGGAGACGGACCTGATTGGGCATCAATTAATCAGCTGTTGATCAGCTGATCAGTCATCAACATCTGAGTTTCGCGGTTTTTTTTTACGAAAAAGAACACTCCGATAGTTGTTTCCATGTGCGGAATGGATGATATATGGTCACACTCACACCTTGGTTATTTATTGCTTGTCACTTTTGCTAAGCTGTGACTGCGCTAAAAGTTGTCATCACATTTCCGATGTATGCGTTACTAAAATCAAGGATGTTTTCAGGATGTGGAAGAAAATGATCAGAAAGATAATGATAATGTGATGATTGTTCGTAATGACAATGACTCACTTCTCGAATATTCCCGTATTCTTCCGGATTCCACGTCAAGTAGATGTCCACCCAACTCTGGAATCAGTCTCTCTCTCTCCCCCTCTCTCCACTCCCCACTCTCTCTCCACTCACCATCCGCAGCCATACGTTCGAGTTCATAATCTGACTCTTCTCGTCCTGAAAAAATAATATTTATACAGTGGAAAGTTTCTTGTAATCGGGTGTTGTAATCGGACAAAAAAATGGATGTAGAATACAACATGCTACTCACAATGTCGATGATCTGCTGGAAGTCTATTCCGAGCAGCACGAGCACCGGCTCGCTCATGTTCCTCACTGGCCGCGCCAGCTTGTTGTAGCCCTTCGCGAGCTTGTCGTACAGCAACCGCTCGTAGTCGCCAGCCCACATCTCTGAAGCAGTGATTATTTTTTGCATGTTTTTATAGAACTACACATGCTCATACGATTTTTTTATAGATTTCCTATAGTTTTTCCTGACTCTGCAAGGGGTTTCCTTGGTCTTTATGACCCTATCATATAGCAATGAGTCTGTCTGTGCGAATAAATTCAATTTACGTTATTACACTGAAACCCCGCAGAGTGATCATACGTCTTTTAATATTTTTGGTTATTTGGTATGACACTACAAGCGATGCGGCACACATGAATACATGAATTGCAGTGTGAACAATGAATGGGTGGACATAAATGAAGAATGGTTCAGAAAACTAGGAAGAGATTCAAATTTGACTACACTACCACCCAACAACTCGAACCGTTACTCTATTTTTCATGGGTTATTTCATGGGATTTCGTTGGATGTGCAACTTGAGTGTGAACTACTATTTACATTTTGCGAGGAAGAGGAGATTCAAGTAAGAAGTTAGATTATTGCAGCTAGTACTTAATGAGATGGCAAAAAAGTGCTATGAAAATGTGTACAAAGGTCAATATATGTTTGGATCTACGACGCTATGATGAAAAACACCAATGTAGTCATAATCATAATTTCCTGCAAATTACTGAACCCACCTCGTTTTTGATTGGGTATCGTGACATTCTCAGCGCCTATATAGTGTATCATGTACAGTAGTAGTACGATGAATCGCATCTGAAAGTGTGATGTACAAACATATATTAAGTATAAGACAACATTTAATAAGTGCAATCAACACGCGAGATGAATAGCTGATAGAGACCACCCGAGACGCTGGAAAAAGGTCGGCCTGCGGACTCTCGTTTAGTTTGGAATTGCAACAAGGAGAGGATTAAAGACGAGAGAGAGAGACACTGCGCGCGCTTCTAAACTATTTACTATCATGTAAACATGGGGAGGAAATGACTGCACGAAATCGGAAGTGTTTTTTTGTAGCGGCCGGAAATGGGATGGGGTGAAGGAAGAGTGACTGTATATCTCGCGATCTCTGCTAGACCAAATAGCTTATTATAGCAAAAGGTGGTGTATAAAACCTGGTGGGGGGAAATGGCAACACCGTAATTGGAATGACATTATAGAAGCAAAGAAGCTGCAGGAGGATGCCTCAGTCCGTTCCGAGTCTCTCTCCATCTCTCGCACTCCTTGACTGAGCGAACATGTGAACCCATAAATATACCAGTCCACCCTCTCTCTCTCTCTCACTTTCCTTCGGGGGCAAAAGAACACAAGTCGGGGCGGGAGAGAGAGAGAGAGAGAGAGAGAGAGAGAGAGAGAGAGAGAGAGAGAGAGTGGAAGAGTAATAATCGGTGGCGAATCAATGGTTGTTGTGTTTTGGGAGAGGAGTAGGCCGCTTCCCTAGGGGATGCTACTAGAGAGCCCGGCTAGAGAGGAGAGCCGCCACTCCGATCCACTCCTCTGATAGCAGACGCCACAACACGATTAACATATACCTTGAGACTCACACACACCTACATACAAAGAAGCTCTGAGTAGGAATCACAATGATGACGGATGAAGACGGAAGAATCCACTCCTACGCACCGACGAAAAGGGGGTGGGGACAGTGAGAGGGATCGGATTTCGAAAAGAAGAGGGAAGACTCTTGATATGAGGGAGATGCCCCTGGAAGATTATGCCTCCATATGAAGAGAGAGAGAGAGAGAGAGAGAGAGAGAGAGAGAGAGGATGTTTGATTATTTCGACGGGGGCGTCTTCATAATGTCTCCATAGCCGGGCACAGCTGAGCTCCCAGGGATTTTTGAAAAATTCTCAGGGCAACCTATCCCAACCCACTTCTTCTCTCTTCTTTTGCAGAAACTCACGTAGACGAGAAGAGGAGGAGCAGAAACGAACTCCGTTGCAGGAACGAGGAAGTAGAACTGTACAGGAATTGTCAACACACGAGGACCACCCACAGACATCTACTGTGTACTGTGTTCCTTTCTCTCTCTCTCTCTCTCTCTCTCTCTCTCTCTTCACTTCCTTCTTGTGTCGTCGTAATTACGCATGTGGCAACGAGCCAACGGCACGATGCCTCGGAGAGAGAGAGAGGGAGAGACTGTTGATTGACGCGACGACACACAAAACAAAACATCGCGTCAGCGATACCGGGTACGACACCGGTCCACTCATACTGTGAGTAAGAGGCGGAGAGGGAGGAGGAGGAGGAGGCACTCCGCAAGCAGCGGCAGCCACTCTCAGCTGGTTAGTGTATGCGGGAGTCTGGGAGGCGCGCGCGCGCGCGGACGCTCCTTTTGTTCGGCCTCGGCCCCCCGGCGCCGCAATGAAGAAGTGGTGGTAGGATAGAGAAGTACTCCAGTCCAGTCGCCTCCTCCTACTTCAGCCATAATCCTCTCAGAAACCGTCACGCGCCATCGCGATGCAATATTTATCACACACACAACTGGGGGGTTGAGATCGGTGGCGGTGTTGAAAGACCGGGAGACAAAACAACAAACAAATTAGTTCAAACATGGTCATTTGATGAGTGGGAAGTTGGCGGATTGCGGGCTGTAGGGCTCGCCTGTAAATGAATATGCGTAAAGAGAGAGGGATAGAGATGGATAGAGTGGGGGAGATTGAAGAGAGAGGGCGCGTTGACGTAGTCATTCACCAGCTAATCTCGCATCACATTTGCATATAGGCCAGCTTGCGTGGCGCAAAGAGAATACGTGTGTCATTTTTGAGGTTGTCAAAATATCGTCGCTAAATAAGAGCGCATGCACTCTCATAATTCTATTGAAGAAGTGCATGCTGGTCGATGCTTTACTAAACATCTTGAGAGAGGGGGGAGAGATAGAGAGGGAGAAAGAGAGAGAGAGAGAGAGAGAGAGAGAGAGAGAGAGTACTCACTGAGCACGGGACTCTGTGGCCTCTGGATGCGCGGCAGCTGCACACTGTCGCGCTTCTTGCGCGCTGCCATGTACGCCTTGTCCACGTCGTCGGTACTGGAAAGAGTTTCCTCTCTCTCTCTCTCTCTCTCTCTCTCTCTCTCTCTCTCTCTCGCTCTCGCTCTCGCTCTCGCTCTCTCTTCTCCCCCCTCTCTGTTCCTCTCTCTCTCACCCGCTACTCGAATCGTCTATCCTCGGCAGCAGCTGACTATTCCACGATATCAACGGCTGCAGGTTGCGCAGAGGCACCTAAATGCGTATTGTTACAGTATACTAGTTTACTAGTTATTCCAAACGGAAAAAAAACAAGACTCGGCTACTGAGGAACTACCGAACTGGCACGTTATTAGATTATGTTCATGAAATGCGACTCCGGATAACCGATTTGATTTGATTCGGTTTGATCTATTCCGATTGAGGTACCTGGTAACGTGGTACTCACCAGCTGGTAGTGGAACTGGTTCTTGATGATCCTATATTCTTGCGCCAGCTTCGCGCGATCGTCTTCTTCCAACTTGCCTGAGAACAAAAAAAGGTATGCAACTGTTAGTCCAGCCACAAGTTGCCACCCTTCTAACAGAACAGCAAAAAAAAGCATTACAAAACCAAAACTATATGGAACTGTTAGAGTTAGTCCAGTCGCACATTACAGCTCCTTGTTTGTTCTGTAATTCTTTTTTTGCTGATAGGTCTGATAGAAGGCTAGTCTAGTCACACATTGCCAACCTTCGATCAGGCCGCCTTCTGTCAGCGAAAAAAAAGCATTACAGAACAAAAACAACAGTAAGTCCTGTCACTCATCCCGAACCTTCGATCAACTTGTCAGCTAGTGTCTCGTATTTCTGCAGCTTGGCCATGGAGTTGTCCGTTTTCCTAACAACAATCGCTTGGATCGCGAGGTCGTTCATCACGGCGATCTCTGAATTGGATTGGCGATTACCGCATTACCGCATCTCACAATATTGTGCGATGCGAACTCACTCTCCGCTCGGATGCTCGCCATTTTCACTAGCAGCCCGACCACCTCTTTCTGTTCTTTCGATTGCGCGAGCGAGCGGAGACGGTTTTCGATCGAGTCAAGCGTTTCGGAGCCCTGTAACCATGTGTGAGTTAGTAGTAGTGAAATTTTAATAGTTCTGAAGCTTCTCACCTTCTTCAGAGCTTTCTCGACCTTTCGCCGCACTTCGAGTAGTGTATTGAGGCGAGTGTTCTGTGAAAGTGTAGCATTCGAATGAGTGGGGATATGATGTTTTGTGTTTTGTCATTTACATTTTCCCAGATATGTTATTCGCTGGGTTAGCGGTTATCCGTACTTACGCAGGAGAGAGAGAGAAGATAAATAGTATTAATCATAATAGTCAAGGGCAAGCTGATTATTCCGTGTCTGCACTAACAGTTTCAGATCTCACGGGCTACGTTGAGAATTACTTTGTTCATACATCTCTGGTACGGAGCATAGAAAAATCGACAAATTTTCGGTATTCCCCACGAAAAAATATGCCATCACGTATACCATAAAAACTCGCAGACTCACTACCCACTGCCACATATATGTTCAAGCGCTCTTAACGTGGTTCCCGTGTTTTGACTCTCCGACCCCGACTTGCTCCGATCTACTCCTGACTGGAATGCAATCTTACATGTTCGTCGACGCCGAATCAGTATTTTCAACAGTCGTGGTTCCTGGTTTCAACCTCTCATAATACATTAATATGAATCATACCCTGTTCGTGCGAGTGCAGATTTTAGGTGCTCTAACCGTGTGCCTCTTTTTTGACTCTCCGACATTCTCCGATCTACCCTGACGCGTGCCGCGCCCAGGACATCCAGTTTATAATTATAAAGTGAGGAAGGCTACTAAGAATATAATATAACCCGTACCTGTTCGTCGACGTCTTGCCGCAGCCGCTCGATCGACTCGACCAGCTTCGCCTCGCTTGTCTCAACAAACATCATGATTGTTTCTTGTTATCACATTATATTCGTTAAATTTGTCTATCGAGCAGTCATGTTTGCGATTTCGAACAGAACACTTGACTTGATTGATTCGATTGATCGAGTGTTGATTGTGCATGTCTCAATGAAACGTTGTACTCTCCTCTCACTTTATCTCGGGCTCTACCTGTTGCCGGTCCCACGCGGCGAGTATGGCCGTCTTGGATGCGCGGCTCATCTCCACCTCGCACGCCTCCTGATTCGCCTTCATCAACCGCTCCCTGAACACTGGCGTTGCCTGTTAGCCGATCACAGTTTGTCTTCCTGTGCTACTACCAGTGTTATTACGTTTGATGTCTTTGTTGTCGCAATCCACATTATCCGCGTCTAACGTTAGATATATACCACTTATCGTTCCCCCCTATTTGTCAATTCTCGGTGTTCCCATCGACCCGGTGTGATATTGTGATATGACAGGGTCGAGAGGTGCATTTGCGCGCCGCCACAACAGCGTGTCACCACAATAACATGCCTGAGTTTGTGTTGCTTGTCACTGGTGGTGATGAACTGCTCCTTGAGCTGCGAGAAGAGCGACAGCGGCGAGCGCTCGTTCTCTTTCGCGTCGACGGTGGGAAGATGACTGTAAACAAGGGGGAATAGGACAATTAGAACGAGCCGACTGCCCCCACCTCCCGTGGTGCGTGCTCCTGCGCGTATGATGCGCGTTCGTGTTGTTGTTCCATCGAAAAAATGAATCGTTGAATGAAATATTTTTCTGAGTAACAAAATGAGAAAAACAATATGTATCCGAAAAAACGTATCCGAAATAAAATAAGATCGTGCTTCAGTAAACACCGGCATCTGGTGCCATGTAATTATGCACGTGGTACATAATTCGCGCGGGACAACATTCCGAATATTTTCATTGTTTTCTGCGTTTTGTATGTTGTATGTTATGTTTTATTGTTGGTAAATGTTATAAATCAGTTAGTTTATTGCAGGGTGTCATCCTGCTGCCATATACTCGTCATCACTTATTACGCATTCGAAACCGGGAGTCTCCTACCTATAGTATATGGCAAGGGAAATTTCTCTGTCACGCGACTATAAGCTTCATTTGCATATTTTTGTGACTTTTGTAATGGCTGGTGGACTCGTGATGATGCCGAGATGTCAGCAAAATCCTCTGCCCGCGCCGGGATTCGAACCCGCGAGTGCGGCGAGTGTAGGCGCGCCCGTGCGCCTTAGACCACTACACCACTTGGGCTTGTGCGAGCAGTGTGCGAGAGAGCAATGAGGATGCAGCGAGGGGGCGTGGCCTGCGATAGCGCACGTGTGTGTGTGAATGGGCGATTGCGAATGATATCGATGATTGCGCAACGGGGATGAAGGGGACAATGTGTTGGGGAGTGGTTGGGCTAATGTATTCAATAGTATTTGCATTGATATCGATTGATTAATAGTTAATAAACATATCAAATGCACGGGTTTTAATTGGTTGGTGTGTGCAATCGACTGTAATGAAGCAGGTATGCGTTGTGGGCACGTTTTGTATGTTTCAATATTTTCTTTTCATTATATTCTTTTGTTCTAATCGCGTTTTCTCACTTTGATATGCGTTCAATATCAAAATAATCGCTTGGAACCCGTTTCGCAAAGATATCGTGTTTTGTTGTGCGGTGTATGGTGTAGCACAGTGATGATGACAATTCAATCAGCTGGGCGTGCGTGTTTTTGTTTATTTCTTTGTTTTGCGATGTTTTTATAATGTAATTTGTGTTGTAATGTGTTTTATATTTTTTGTCGATACCAATTTGACGTGTTGTATGCGTTTGTCTTGCGTGTCGCACTCGTTTAGTCGCGTTTTCGCACATCATGCAATTTCGAATGTTTTTGAATTTCGTTGATTTTGTTGTTGTTCTGTTTTGCGTTGTTGTTTTATTAGTTTGCAACGTGTTCTACATGTTTATTATTATTTGTTTCAGGGTCAACCACCAAGGACAAGCCGGTCTGCTGCTCCATCGCCGAGCCTGTGAAGGTGTGTAATTTTTTTGTTTACGTTTCACGATGTGTGATCACATTGGACCGTATTATTATTGCGTAGTATGTTTTTGATCAATGTTCTTTGTTGTACTATTTATAATACAGTTTGTTTCAGAGCCGCTGCTCTCCATTCGGCCGCTCTTCTGCGGCATCGACGCTGGCCTGTGCGAGGTGTGCTTGTTATTGTTTTTACAGTTTGTTTTACGATGAATGATAAGTTCGAACGAGTTGTACTTGTGTTGTTGTGTGTTGTAATACGAATTGTTGCAGATTCGTGCTCGCGAGGACTTGCTGCCGGTCTGCTGCCCCGTCGTCATCTTCCCCGTCTTCACCAAGTTCAGGATGTGTTCGTTATTATTTTTTATTGTTGTTTTGTAAGCAAATCACAACGTGTCCAAGATGTTTAATATTGTTTGTTTCAGGGCCAACCATCAAGGACACGCCGTTTCGCTGTTGTGTCTCCGAGGCTGTGAAGGTGTGGTTTTTATTTTTTATTATGTTTTCACGATCTCTGATGACATTGGACCGTGGTATTTTTGTGTAGTTTGTTTGTGATCGTTGTACTTTGTTGTGTTATGTGCAAAACTATTTGTTTCAGAGCCGCTCCTCCTTTGTCGGCCGCTTCTCCCTCGTCCTCGACGCCGGAGTGTTCAAGGTGTGCTTGTTTTTGGGTTTTTTTGTTGTGTCTTGTGTTGTAATACCAATTGTTGCAGACTCGCGCCTACGAGGATGGGCTGCCGGACTGCTGCGGCTGTCTCTGTTGCTCCATCGTCACCAAGTACAAGGTGTGTTCTTTATTTTTTTATTATATTGTTTTTGTGAGTGAACGTCTAACTTGTTGTTCAGGGTTCTGCTGCCGACGTTCTCCCTCTTGCTGGTGTCGGGCTCGTCGTCGCTGGACTACAAGACAAAGAAGCTCAAGACGGACGCGCTCTCGACATAAAGGTAGACGTTTATTCTCAGATTTTGTACCTATACATAGATTGGAGTTTTGGATGTGTGGTTGTAGCATTAAAAACATGTACACATTGTGTTGTAGTTTGTTTAAACTAATAAAACACTCTTTAGCAAACATGCTGTTGTGATATGAACTATGGTGGTGGTTTGTGAGTTACGGTTTTGGTAGATGGAGTATTTACAAAGGATGGAGTTGGAATGATTGTAGTTCAATTGATGATGTTTACTGTTTGGTTTTTTGTTCTTCCTCGACCTGCACAACGTTGATTAAGTGGACACATTGCTTGACAGATCGTTCCATCAGCCTACAACATACGACACAGCGGGGGCAGCGTGTCCCTCTTACTTGTCCACTCCCACTTCTTCAACTTGCGAGACCGCACGTTTTCGTATTGAATGCATAGCAGGCTGGATCAATAATTGTAGGGGGGGGGTCGAGGGGGGGCGGAGCCCCCCTCGGCGGGGGGGTCCAAGGGGGGGCGGCAGCCCCCCCTTGAGGTATAAAAAAGTTAAGACCATTTTTTTCAAAAAAAGTTCTACCAAAATGTAATCACTTTTCACTCCCGCTTTGTATCCACTCCCTCTCCCAGGCTAGTCTCTATCTACAGTATATGAAAGTCGGAATTTCTCTGGAACGCCACTTTAAGCTTCATTTGCATATATGCAAATTTCCAGATGATGTAATGGTATAGGGGGATAGAGGACGATGCCAAGATGTCAGCAAAATCCTCTACCCATACCCGGATCCGAACCTGTGAGGTGTTCGGATCGGTAGGCGAACGCGCTACCACTGCGCTATGTGCGCTCGTATCAGCCATGCGTGAGAGAGCGATGAGGAGGCAGCGAGGGGGCGTGGCCTCGGCACAGTGTGTGTGTGTGTGTGAGCGGGCGATGGCGGATAATATCGATTGCGCAACGAGGATGAAGGGGGCAATGTGTGGAATGTGTTGGGGAGTGATTGGGCTAATGTATTGAATACGTTTTGCATTGATATCGATCGATTAAACGTGATTAAACGGATCGTTGCACGTGTTTTAGTGGGTTGGTGCGTGCAATCGGCTGCGATGAGGCGGGTATGCGTTGTGGACATGTTTTGTTCGTTCAATATGATCAGTATATTTTATTCTTCCGTTCTGATAACGTTTTGTCATTTTAATCAGCGTTTAATATCAAAATAATCGCTTGAAACGCGATTCGCAAAACCATAGTGTTTTGTTGTGGACTGTATGGTGTAGCACAGTGATGCACGAAAGATGACCACTCAATCAGCTGTGCTGCGTGTTTATGTTTATTTATTTGTTTTGTGATGTTTTTATAATACAATTCGTGTTGTAATGTGTTTTATAATTTTTGTCTTTACTGTCTTGACGTGTTGTTTGTGTTTGTTTTGCTTGCCGCACTCGATTTGTCGCGTTTTCGCTCATGTTGCATTTCGAATGTTTTTGAGCTCGTATTTCGTGCTTACAGTTTTCTCGCGTTTTCGTCCGTTAATTTCTTTTAAAGTGTTGGTTGTTGTAATGTGTTCATTGCAGGTAATTCGCTCTCTGTGAGCCCCATCAACCCGCCCTACACCACTTCCCCGCCATCAAGGTGAGACTTTTTTTTATATTTCTATTTGTTTCGGTTTGATAAACGTTGATTTGTTTTAATTAATATAATTTGTTTCAGGTCATCTCTGTGTGGATCGACCGTCCCACCTTCTTCAGCTCATTCCTCTTGAGGTATGCGTTTTATTTTGACCATATAATTTATGTTTCACGTCACTTTACAAATTCTAACAGCTATAGTAGTATTCCATCAGTGTTGTTCCACCATGTTTTATTGTAGTATGTTGATTTACGTTTACATGAGCTGTGTTGCAGCATCCCGTGTGTGTCTCGCTGCACACCTTCACGCGGCGCATCGACGGAGTCAATCTCAAGTTGGTGGGTGTCTTTTTTCTGGAATTTTCTTTTTAAATGCATTGCGGCGTTCTATATTAGAATATTTATATATATATATATATATATATATATATATATATATATATATATATATATAATTTTCAGGTCTCCTATTTCTTCGGAGCGACCGCCCGCTTCCTGCCTCCCGTAGCTCATCCATCCCGAGGTATGTGTCGTATTTTGTTCAGATATTCTTTTATGATTCATGTTATTTGGATAGTTCTAACGGGAAAAGCGTCTTCTATCGGTATAGTTTACCCGAGTTTTTATAATAGTATGTACATATACGATCACATGAACGTTCACTTATGTTATTTAATATTATATGTTTGTATGTTGCAGCTCTTCGAGTGTGTGGCGCACTCGTGCACGCGGTGCAGCTACAGTATCAAGTTCGAGGAGGTGGGTTTTTTTTTTAATTCAATTTTTTTTTTATTTTTTAAAATTGTGCAAGTATTCTAATGGTACCATTTAATGATTCAATATGTTTAGTGCACCCGTCCCAGCCTGCCTGCCGTGCTGTGGCTGCAGTTCGTCCTCGTCGCCGCCGACGTCACCGTCAAGAAGCTGCCCCGGAAGAGGTTGGTGTTTTCTTCACTCTTTTTTAATACTCGTTCGAACGTATCTATCACGTGGAATTGTTTTGTGGGACAGATTTAGTTGTAATATAAATACTTATATTGTATGTTGTAGTTTGACGTCCTCCTTCTCGGACAATACACAAAATGAGCTCAAACGAGACTCAAGTTGCCATTGAGCAAGGTTATCACTATACTGATCTGACAGAACAACTTGCTGATGACCACCTGCAAAAATATGTTGACCACTTGGTGCTTTCCTCTGCGCAGAACATGCGTGCCTGGGTCGTAGACGTTAACTTGTCGCGAGTGTATGCCACCGGAGTGGTCCTTCCCATTGACATCCCCAACATGGTATACAAATGTGGCGTCGTCGATCCTGATGTCGTCCTCGTTCCTGTTCATGTTCCTGGTCACTACTACATGATCGCTATCCATCCCAACTCAAACGAGTTCACTGTGTATGACTCAATTGCTGGCAACACTCGGTGCAAAGCCGATAACCCGTTTCTCTTGTATCTGCGCAAGAATGTGCTTCCTCATGTGAGTCGTTCGAATGCTCCGCCAGTGCTCAAGGCTGGCGAATGTGACATTCAGCCGGATGCTACTTCGTGTGGCTTTTTCGTTCTCTCCAACATGGAGCACATGATGCATGGTCGTAGTCCGCTCGCGTCGATGAACAGCTTTGCGAAGGTAATGAGGTATCGGCAGAAAGTGCAAGCCTTCTGCTTCAAGAAGTTCTTCCTCGACAAGCAGCAGCAGCAGGTAAGAAAGGTGAGTGAAACGCGGAGAAAGTCTGCGGCCGGAGTTGAGCAAACGTCTCCTCACGGTTTGGCCCTGACAAAGTCTGTGGCCGGAGTAGAGACAAAGTCTCCTCCCAATGTGGCACAGACCAAGTCTGTGACCGGAGTAGAGACCAAGTCTCCTCCAAGTGTTTCCTTCTCCCCCACTTACAGCTCCGTCGTATCTTCTCCGCCCCGTTCTGCCCCGGTTCCTCCGATGTCTCGGCTCCCTCTGCAATCTCACTTTCCTCCCTTGACGGTAAAAGAGATGCTCCAGACATCTAACAGGAGTCGTCCATCCGCTCGGCCCGCGGCTTCTCCGCAATCTTCCAGTCTGCGAAAGCGGCGTTCCGGCGAGGGAGTGGTGAATCAAGAAACTATTCAGCGCATGATGCAACTTGCAATGGGCTCCAATCCCCCGTTATCTTCTCCTCTTGCCGCTCCTCCTCTTGCCGCGCCTCCTCTTGCCACTCCTCCTCCTTGTCCTCCTCCTCTAACTGCCACTCCAGTGAAGCGAGGTAAGACAGTTGTTCCGCTGCCTTCTCCGATCACCCCGTCTGCCGCGCCTCAACCCGCTCCTACTCCCAGTGGGAAGTCGACAAGGCAAGCAGACAAGGTTGACAGTGACATCCTTCAACGGATGCTGGCGCTTGCGGCTCAGCCCAGCACTCCAAAGAAGCCTGCTCCTCGAAAGAGAAAATGTAAAGAGACGATTTCTGAAAGTGTGAATGATCCTGCGTTGTTGAGTAAATATCAAGTGTATCGTGTGCGCAAGAGCAATGATCCTGCTCATGATAACGCTTCTCAACTCGAAGCTGCTCGAGTTCGTAAAGATAAGCTTCGAGCCTCGGTTGAAAAGCGTCGCCGCGAGCAAGAAGCTGACACTTCTGCTCATAAGTCAAAGTATGTACGCAAGACTTTGAACTTTTTTAAGGCTGCATCTGATAAGACTTTTTGTCCGGAGTACATGGATCTTGGTAAGATGGAAGAGTGTTTGTTCGACTATTGCCGCGCTTTGAAGTTCAAGCAGGAGACGTCGGGTGTGTGTTGCAGCAATGGCGCCGTGAACATTCCCGATGCTCCCTCCATTCGTTCCAACTTGATGATTAAGCTGTATGATCTGGCTCGCGAAAAGCGATCGTATTATAACTCGTTCCACAACTATAATAAGAACTTGGCAATGGCGTCGCTGGTGATGCGTCGCGCGGACAACGTTCCGAAGGGTGAGCCGGTGGTGGTAGTTCAGGGTAAGATGAGCACGGGAGTGTGTCATCTACTGCCATCGGAGACGGGTAAGCCCGGTTTCGCACATCTCTACTATGTGCCAGGTGCTAAGGAGAACATTTGGGGTCGGATGTCTGACAGCGACGAAGTCGATAGGAAGCTGCTCGAAGAGCTGTATGAGATTCTCTGCACACATAACCCGTACTCTGCAGCATACAAATCGACTTACAAGCTTTATATGGATTTAGTGAAACAGAACATTGAGGCCGGTCGTCCGGATTTGGTTCCCTGTGTTGGCATGAAGTTTGTTTCGCACAAGGATAGACGAGTAACGAACATGGTGAAGGGGCATCATCCCGGAATCCTCAATGTTCCTGGTAACAAGTCTGAAGTGGCGGTGTTGTATAGTGCTGCGGACGGTAGTCCACCCACACTGGAGCAGCTCAAAGAGAGCTCCTGGGTTATGACCCACAACGGGCAAGCGCGGCCAATGCCGCATTATGATGTCAATGCGGATCCGCTGATGTTTCCGGTTTTGTTTCCAGAAGGCAATCCGTTCTTCCGTCGTTTTGTTGTAAGGAATGGGTATGTGAGTGAAGGCGAAGACGAGGACGACGACGACGAGAATAATGATGACGCCAACGATATTCTGAACATCCATGGTGACCAAGAAGGTCAACTTTCCGCCGGTGACTTGAGTGATTCCGATGAAGTGCCTGGTGACAAAAAGAAGACAAAGAAGCGTAAGTTTGTCAGTTACTCGGAGCTGGCTCGGTATTCGTATCGTCGAACGATGAGTAACAAGGATTTGCATTGGATTCTCGGAGCGGGTAAGATGCTGCAGCTCCACGGCACGTTCACGTTCACACGTGTCGAGTCTGAGCGTCTGGCGCAAATTCGCCGCAAACAACAAGAACTGTTGAAGATTGAACACAACGAGTACTTCAACTGGATGAGGGCGAGGATGGAGAGTAGGGGGATACAAGTAGGGCAGTTTGTTTATATGCCTGCTGTTTTTGTCGGTAGCAAGAAATGGTGTGAGGACAACTACCATAATGCGATGGCCATGGCAGCGCAGTGCGGCAAACCGCACCTCTTCATCACTCTAACCGGGAATCCCGGTTGGAGTGAAGTGACAGAGAACCTTATTGGCAAGAATGCCATGGACGATCCGGACTTGTTGGCTCGTGTTTGTAAGTTGAAGTTTGATCAGGCATGGCACCTGATCAAGAATAAGGAGATCTTTGGTAAGGTGAAGTCGATCTGGTGGAGGATAGAGTTTCAGAAGCGCGGCGTTCCTCATTGTCACATGCTTGTAACTCTTGAAGAGGACATTTCCGAGGAGGATATACCAAAGTATATCTCCGCGGAAATTCCTGTTCTTCCTGACGAGAATGATCCGAACTATGAGAATATGAAGAAGCTCAAAGAGCTGGTGTTGAAGCACATGGTGCATAACCCTTGCACTGGCAAGAATCACTACACATGTCGCAAGGACGACCCCAAGTATTGTAAGAAAAAATTCCCTAAGCCGTTCAGGGATGAGATGGTGATTGACAAATATGGTATGCCACATTATCCTCGTCCTAATAATGGTGAATGGGCGGTCCTCAAGGACGGTACAACTCAGGTTACAAACCGAGACATTGTACCATATAACCATTTGTTGATGCTGGCGCTGGGAACACATTGCAATGTGGAGTACTGTGGTTCCAGCGCGTCTTACAAGTACATTTCTAAGTATTTGACCAAGGGCGTTGACACTCTTCTTGCCGCACTTTCATCTGGCAACATGGACAAGATCAAGGACTACATGAAGATGGGTAAGGACGGAGCAGAGAAGTTGTACTTTGACGAGGCGGAAGAGTATGTAAAGTTGCGATATTTGTCCGCCTGTGAAGCGTTCTATCGACTTCACAACTTTGGTCTTGTCAGGTCAACGCACACGGTAAAGACGATTGGTGTGCATTTGCCTGGCGAACAGCCTATCATTTTCAAGAAGGGCAATGTCCCGAAATTGAGTAAAACGAAGTCTATGTTCCTCGCTTACATGCAGAAGGTGAGAGAAGATCCGGAGGCTGCACATCTGACGTTTGAGGAGTTGTCGAGACAGTATCGGTTCGATCAGAAAACATCAACATACAGGAAATATAAGTATGACATGAATGTTGTAACAAGGTTGTTCCAAGTGAATCCTCGCAATGTCGAGAAGTTTGCGCTGCGTCTCATTGTACAGGCTCGTCCGATCAAGTCGTACGAGGATGCGAGGACTGTAACTGGTGTTGTCTATGAAACGTTTAACGAGGCTGCAATCGCCGCCGGACTGATCCACAACGACCGCACCTGGGACGAGTGCATGGCGGAGGCGGCTCATTCCGACATGCCGAAGCGGCTGAGGAATCTGTTCGCTTCCATCCTCCTCCACTGCTCACCTCCAGATCCGGTGGGATTGTGGGACAAGTACAAAGAGAGAATGGCTCCGCGCAACATGAACAGGTCGTTAGATGAGAATATTGCGACTGCTCTGAGAAGACTCAAATGGATTCTCGAGCGAAACGGTCATACTCTAACCGAGTACGGTCTTCCCGATGACGCTGCCGAGGATGATGAAGACGACGACATGAACATGGTGAACGTGGTGAACAGTCCACTCAATCCTGAACAGGATAGCGTGGTTTTTCATGTGATGGCAGCTGTGCGACAGGCGAAAGAGTCTCGTAGTGACGTTTGCTTTTCGATGCAGGGGAGTGGCGGTACCGGCAAGACGTTTGTGTATAATCAGATTATTGCTCTATGTAAGAGGGAAAACCACAAGGTGTTGGTGGTGAGTAGCACCGGTATCGCCGCGACTCTGCTGAATGGAGGTCAGACGTCTCACTCCGCCTTCAAACTGCCTCCCAAGTTGAACAAGGATAGCGTGAGCGGTATTAAGGCGCACTCGGATCAGGGCAAGCGACTTGGTGAGGTCGATCTGGTAATTTGGGATGAGTGTACAATGAGCATAATGTACGCGCTGGAGTGTGTGAACAATGTGCTCAAGTTGTGCGCGTCTGGCGTGAACGCCAATAAGCCGTTTGGTGGTGTGGTGATGCTGTGCGGAGGCGATTGGAAGCAGCTTCTTCCAGTATTGGAGGGAGAGGATCCCGTCGTGTCCGCGAGTGTCACTTTAAAGCGCAGTCCTCTTTGGGCGTCGTTTAAAACGTTCACTCTCAAACAGAACATGCGTGTCAAACAAGGCGAAGCTGAGTTTGCCAAGTTTCTCGAGTTGGTAGGCTCGGGTGAACATGAGCAAGTTGACGGTCGTTTAATGTTACCTGAACGGTTCCTCGTCAACTCGGAGAACGAGATTGTCAATTGGTTGTACCCTCCGAGCGTACTCAAGTCGCCGGAGGAGATGGCCAAAGTGGCTATTCTTGTGTTGAAAAATGTTGATTCGTTGAGAATCAACGAGCAGATTCTGGACTTGTGCGACGGTCAGACGTTCACGGCGGTGTCGACGGATGCTCCGATCGATTTGGTTAGCCGAGAGGCGAGTGTTGATCTAGCTGGTCGGCATCGCATGGCTTCATCGATCGAGCATATTTGGAAAGAGACTCCTAGTGGATTTCCTCCGCACAAATTGAGGTTGAAGGTCGGCTGCATAATAATGCTACTGCGCAATTTGAATGTGGCTGATGGTCTTTGCAATGGCACGAGACTGGAGGTTGTCAATTTTTCGCAGAACATGTTGGAGTGTAAAAACGTAACAACCAACGCGCCCGAAACTGTGTACATTCCGAAGGTAAAACTGACGTACGAGAATCCGCGCAATGACCTCGCCTTTGAGCGTTGGCAGTTTCCCGTGCGGCTCTCGTATGCAATGACTATAAATAAGAGTCAAGGACAAACGTTTGAAAAGGTCGGAATGGTCCTTAAGGCCCAACCGTTTGCTCACGGGCAGTTCTATGTGGGTCTTTCGCGCATTCGAAGCGCGGACGGTCTGCGAGTGTTCGCCGCATGGAGCAGTCGCAGCCGCGCGGACGGGACGACAGCCAAGCCGATTCGCAACGTGGTGTACAAGGATGTGCTCTGAGTTTACCTCTGTTATGTTCACAGTAGTAGTGAGTGAGTGAGTGAGAGAGAGAGAGAGAGGGAGGGAGAGAGAAAGGGAGATAGTGAGTGTGTGTTTTCATCCTTTTGTTTTCAGATAGCTGGTGTCTCGATGCAGTCTGTGCGCGTCTTTGCGTTTCTTTTGCGTTTCTTTTGCCTTTCTTTTGCCCCGCTCTTTTGCCTTTTGCGCCGCTGTTTTCGTAATGTGTTCACGTTGCTTACTTTTGCATAATAGCAACTTTTCGTTCAGTTTCGATTTCTTTCGCACAAATAAAGCTCTCTTTTGCTCATTTCTTGTGTTATTTCGATATTGATTGTGGTGGTGGGTTGTGGGGTACGGTACTGGTTGTGGGATTGTAAC
The DNA here is from genome assembly GCA_963966185.1 of Rhabditoides inermis. Classification (NCBI taxonomy): domain Eukaryota; kingdom Metazoa; phylum Nematoda; class Chromadorea; order Rhabditida; family Rhabditidae; genus Rhabditoides; species Rhabditoides inermis. The sequence goes on from CAWZYM010000403.1 coordinate 90,823, forward strand.
TGGTTCGAAGAGGTTGTTATGATGTGCTATATGTTTACTGTTTGGTCGTTTGCGTTCCTCCTAGATCTGCAACACGTTGGCGTATCGGACGCATTGCAGGCTGTATGCTCCACTCAAAGGGGGGTCGAGGGGGGCGAAGCCCCCTCGGCGGGGGGGTCCAAGGGGGGGCGGCAGCCCCCCCTTGAGGTAAAACAAAAGCAAAACCTCTTCTTTCTAATTCCTCATGCCCACTCCCAGGCTAGTCTCCTACCTATAGTATATCGTAAGGAAAATTTCTCCGTGACGCGACTATAAGCTTCATTTGCATATTTTTGTGACTTTTGTAATGGCTGGTGGACTTGTGATGATGCTGAGATGTCAGCAAAATCCTTTGCCCGCGCCGGGATTCGAACCCGTGGGTGCGGCGAGTGTAGGCGCGCCCGTGCGCCTTAGACCACTACACCACTTGGGCTTGTGTCAGCAGAGCGCGAGAGAGCAATGAGGATGCAGCGAGGGGGCGTGGCCTGCGATAGCGCATGTGTGTGAATGGGTGTGAATGGGCGATTGCGAATGATATCGATGATTGCGCAACGGGGATGAAGGGGACAATGTGTTGGGGAGTGGTTGGGCTAATGTATTGAATAGTATTTGCATTGATATCGATTGATTAATAGTGATTAAACATATCAAATGCACGGGGTTTAATGGGTTGGTGCGTGCAATCGGCTGTAATGAAGCGGGTATGCGTCGTGGACATGTTTTGTTTGTTTCAATATTTTCTTTTTATTATATTCTTTTGTTCTAATCGCGTTTTCTCACTTTGATATGCGTTCAATATCAAAATAATCGCTTGAAACGCGTTTCGCAAAAACATCGTGTTTCGTTGTGCGGTGTATGGTGTAGCACAGTGATGATGACAATTCAAACAGCTGTGCATGCGTGTTTTTGTTTATTTCTTTGTTTTGCGATGTTTTTATTATGTAATTTGTGTTGTAATGTGTTTTATAATTTTTGTCGATACCAATTTGACGTGTTGTATGCGTTTGTCTTGCGTGTCGCACTCGTTTAGTCGCGTTTTCGCACATCATGCAATTCGAATGTTTTTGAATTTCGTTGATTTTGTTGTTGTTTTGTATTGCGTTGTTGTTTTATTAGTTCGCAACGTGTTCTACATGTTTATTATTATTCATTTCAGGGTGATCAAAGTTGGACAAGCCGGCTGCGTCGTGCGGCAACGGAACCGAGGCGTTCAAGGTGCGTGTTATTCATTTATTTTTGTTTACGTTTCACTATGATCTTTGCACTGTGTTCTTCTTATGTCGTATGTTTGTGATCGTTGTACTATGCACAACACAGTGTCTTTCAGAGCAACACCTCTCCAATCGGCCGCTTCTTCTGCCGCATCGACGCCATCGTGTTCAAGGTGTGTTTGGTTTTTTGGCGGGTTTCATATAGTTTTATGTTAAATTAGTTACTAAATTGCTTTGTGTTGTACTTCAGTTGTTGTGTTTTGTAATACAAATTGTTGCAGTCTTTCGTCTACGGAGACGTGCTGCCCGTCTGCTGCCCCGTCGTCACCGAGTTCAAGGTATGTTGTATATTATATTTTATTGTTTTTTTCCAATTTGTGAGCTATCGTCACATGTTGTTCAAGGCTCCTCTGTTCTGCTCCCTGCTCGTGTGGGGCGTCGTCGCTGGACTAGAAGAAGAAGAAGCTCAAGTCGAACGCGGACGCACTCTCGACGGTTCAAGGTAGACGCTCATTTTATTAATTTGTTTACATTAATTGACTAGAATTTTAATGTGTATTTGTAGTATCGAAACATACATTGTGTTGTAGTTTAATGGACCAAATAAAACTCTCTTTAGCTCACTTGTTGTTATGATATGATTGTGATGGTGGGTTGCGGGGTACGGTATTGGTAATGGATTTGGGATTGATTCAGAATGATTGTGATTTTTGTTATTTTACTGTTTGGTCGTGTTTTATCCTCCTCGAGCAGCACCCCGTTGACGCATCGGACGCACAGCAGACTGTACGATTCACTCGAAGGGGGGGCAGGGGGGTCCACTCCCTCAACCACTCCTCAACCACGCCCTTAACCACTCCCTCAACCACTCGCTCAACCACTCGCTCAACCACTCGCTCAACCACTCCCTCAACCACTCGCTTATCCTCTCCCTCAACCACTCGCTTATCCTCTTCCTCGGGTATGAAAACTACCTCAAACCGCGATAATGCACTTTGACGAAACGGCAGCATAGCAGGGCGTTGGAATATGTGAATAGAGGGGGGGGGGTCGAGGGGGGGCGGAGCCCCCCTCGGCGGGGGGGTCCAAGGGGGGGCGGCAGCCCCCCCTTGAGATAAAAAAAAAAGTTTTGATGAATTTTCAAATTTGTTTTTTAAATTTCAAGAATAGTATTTTCACTCCAAACAAAAACTCATTGCCACTCCCAGGCTAGTCTCTATCCATAGTATATGGTAAGGCGAATTTCTCCGTGACGCGACCATAAGCGCAATTTGCATATATGCAAATTTCTCGATGATGTAATGGTACAAGGGGACCGAGGACGATGCCGAGATGTCAGCAAAATCCTCTGCCCGTACCGGGATCGAACCCGTGGGTGCGGCATATCGAGGCGCGCCCGTGCGCCTTAGACCACTACACCACTTGGGCTTGTGTGAGCAGAGCGCGAGAGAGCGATGAGGACAGCGCGCGTCGGGCGATAGCGTGTGAATGAGTGTGAATAGACGTTGAATAGGCTGTGTGCTGGTACAATCGATGCTATAATGGATGGAACATGTGGTAAACTATTTAGACACGTTATTGCAATACGTCACTGCTTGATATCAATTAGATATCGATTGATATCGATTGATTGCAAGTGATTTCTGTGTATTGTGTATGTGACCGAGCGGGCCGAGACGAGTGCGGGCTTTGCGGGAGGCTGCGCGTAGCCACTATTGCTCAGGCGGTAGAGCGTCCGCATGTCAAGCAGACCGTGCCGGGTTCGAATCCCGTCTGGCTCAGAATATTTTGCTTTCTTTAGACAAGTGTCAGAAGGATAGTGAATGGGTTTTAAGCGCATGAGAACGTCTCCCGGATAGTGTAGTGGCTATGATGCGGGCGCCGTAAGTGAGTGTCCGGGGTTCGAATCCCGCTGCTCCCAAATGTTTTTGCCCATGTCTTTATGATTTTTGCACTATTTTAAAAGAGTTTCCACTACATTTTTTCACTCCCTCAACCCAAAAGCGGGGGGTGCGGGGGGCGGCAGCCCCCCGATGCAACCAAAAAAAGAGAGAAGAAGCGGGGGGTGCGGGGGGCGGCAGCCCCCCGATGCAACCAAAAAAGAGAGAAGAAGCGGGGGGTGCGGGGGGCGGCAGCCCCCGATGCAACCAAAAAAGAGAGAAGAAGCGGGGGGGGGTCGAGGGGGGCGGAGCCCCCTCGGCGGGGGGGTCCAAGGGGGGGCGGCAGCCCCCCCTTGAGGTAAAAAAAAGTTTTTAGGAAATTTTCAAAATTTTTTCACAACTAAATAAAATTTATATACTTCCACTCCCTCTAAAGCAAAAACATGGCCACTCCCAGGCTAGTCTCTACCTACAGTATATGAAAGTCGAAATTTCTCTGTCACGCGACTCTAGCTCATTTGCATATATGCAAATTTCTCGATGATGTAATGGTACAAGGGGACCGAGGACGATGCCGAGATGTCAGCAAAATCCTCTGCCCGTACCGGGATTCGAACCCGTGGGTGCGGCAGATCGAGGCGCGCCCGTGCGCCTTAGACCACTACACCACTTGGGCTTGTGCGTGCACTGTGCGAGAGAGCGATGAGGACAGCGCGCGTCGGGGCGATAGCGTGTGAATGGGTGTGAATAGGCGTTGAATAGGGTGTGTGCTGGTACAATCGATGCTATAATGGATGGAACATGTGGTAAACTATTTAGACACGTTATTGCAATACGTCAATGCTTGATATCGATTAGATATCGATTGATATCGATTGATTGCAAGTGATTTCTGTGTATTGTGTATGTGACCGAGCGGGCAGAGACGAGTGCGGGCTTTGCGGGAGGCTGCGCGTAGCCACTATTGCTCAGGCGGTAGAGCGTCCGCATTTCAAGCAGACGGTGCCGGGTTCGAATCCCGTCTGGCTCAGAATAATTTGCTTTCTTTCGACAAGTGTCAGAAGGATAGTGAATGGGTTTTGAGCACATGAATACGTGTCCCGGGTAGTGTAGTGGCTATGATGCGGGCGCCGTAAGTGAGTGTCCGGGTTTCGAATCCCGCTGCTCCCAAATGTTTTGCCCATGCCTTTTATGAAGTTTGCACAAGTTTTAAAGCCTCTCCTCTCCTTTTTCCACTCCCTCAATCCAAAAGCGGGGGGTGCGGGGGGCGGCAGCCCCCCGATGCAATAAAAAGAAAGAAGAAAGGGGGGGTCGAGGGGGGGCGGAGCCCCCCTCGGCGGGGGGGTCCAAGGGGGGGCGGCAGCCCCCCCTTGAGGTGAAAAAAAGTTTTTAGAAAATTTTCAAAACTTTTTCACAACCAAATAAAATTTATATACTTCCACTCCCTCTAAAGCAAAAACATGGCCACTCCCAGGCTAGTTTATTTGTTGTTTTTCGAATGTTCTCCAAAAGTGCAACCCGCACACGACTCGATTCCAACATGAAATATTCTATCGTCACCATGACCAGTTACAACGTCATTCTCATGTTCATAATATCACCATCAGATTATCCCCGAATCCTCCTAATGGAATGGTTACCTCACCGCTTGCTCGCCGCTGTCGTCGATTTGTCGCGATCCGAGCGCATCTCGTGCACTGGAATATTCTATGGCATCGTGTTGTTTCGTCCCAAACTCACATTGGTTAGTGCTGGCCGCGTGCGGCATGCGCTTGTTGAGGTCTTTCCTCAGCTCCCTCATCGCGTCCGTGTAGGGCTGGTCGGCGGACAGCGGCCGATTGCGAGTCACCTGGAGCGGTGCGGTTAGTCTAGTATCTTGGAACCTATTTCGAAATGTTCTGAAAACATATCAAGGCATTTCGAAGTGTTCTTCCGAAGGAAATCCGGGAGTGTTCTGGTGGCGATTCGAAAGGCATTTCCGAAGTCTTTCGAGGGAGTCTTTCGAAGAGACTGACCACAACGTATGTGTTATGCGCGTGTCAGTTTTTCCACGTGCATATTTCACGGGTTGTGACTTGTTTGTGTGCGAGTCACATCAGCTATTCGGGTATGGCGTGCGGTGTGCGCACAGGTATCCCCGGGCGACGTGAGCTGTTTGTTTGGTGTAGTGAAGATTTGTGACTCGGATGCACGAATCATGCAACACGCAAAAGTGTTACCTTGTTGGTGATGTTCTTGGCCCTGTTGGCGTAGACGAGTGTGTTGTACGTCTCCTCGTAGTTTCCACTCGCCGGACTCACGTGCGCTGAAAGTAAACAGTGTTTTGCCGATGCCTGCAAGACGATACATCCACAGCGCGTCAAATAGCAAGAGACGCTGCCGTTTTGCAATTATGCCGCTATTTGAGATGCGGTGTGCTTTCTGCTCGGCAATCTGTGGACTTTTGCTGCTCGCTCTGCTCTTCCGCGGAAATGAGCTGGTCTCAGGAGGAGGCGAGGAGAAGGGAGGCAAGAAGAGCGCCGCCGCAATATGCAATCATCCCTCCGGCCACCTTCTTGCGCGAGCATAGCTTCTTTCCTTTCTATTTCTGCCCGCCGCCGAAATTGCGCGAACTTATGTTCACGTGTCGGGTCTCAATGCTCACCGATCATGCAGGTCTTTGCACTTCCGCCCAGCGAGTCCTTCAGCAGCCGTGTCAGCTTCGAGTCACGGTAATTGACGTACTTGTGACCCTCTGTGTTATAAAGTGAGTTGTGCTTTGTTCGTTTGGCTTTGCTCACTTTGCGTGAGCGAGTTGATGACGTTGCCGAGTGCCAGCAGACTGCGGTTGATGGCGGCGCCTTCTTTCAAGCGCTGGCCACGGTTCTGTAAATTACAAATGAATGATTCAAGGTGACGTGACGTGCGCACATTAGTGTTTGACGCCCTCTCCGATCCAGCGAGGTCGATGAGGAAGAGTTTGCCGTGCTGACGGTTATTCCGCAGCAACGTCACCTGAGAGAGAGCCATATTATGTTCGCTCGCCACACGGCCACACAATTGTGTTTGTGGGAATCCGCCGTCTCTCTCCCCCCCCCCTCCCTTTTTCTCTCTATTCGTATGCGGTGCTTTCATTTTGGCCGCCGTTTTGCTCCACACTTCCTTCATCCCGCATTCCGTTCTTGCATTTCCGTGGTGTCTGGTGGTGTTTACCTGTAGCAGAGCGTGACTTCGCGATGACGTGAGATTTGCTCCGGTCGCCTCCTGCGTGCGCCGCTGGTTTCCCTCTTGCAGAATTTGCATGATCTGTGACGAAATGACGGATTGTACTTGTACACATGTACACACATTCACTTGATACGCACAACGCAGAGTTAGTCAATCTCAAGTCTACCCTGTTGATGTTGGGGGCGTTGACAGTGGAGAGCCCGGGCACTCGGATGTTGCCTCGCTCGTCTTCCATTAGATCCAGCATCCCCGACGACGGATTCAACAAGTCGCGTATCACCTCGTTGTAGATCTCCTAGAATATTCTCTTGTTTTGCCAGCTCTTCATTGCTGCACATCCCCTCCCTCCGACTCCGACGTTTGCCTTTCATCATCATTCCCACATTACCGTCGCCACATCACTCTCGGTTTTTGTATCCTATTCACCCACCGCACGCACGCCATCCACAGTTTCTAGCCGGCCAGTAATTGGAATGCGATATATACATTAACACATGTGTGGAATTGCTTCGCGGCAGTATACCGCTCGTACAATTCTCGTTTTGTCGCCCGGGACAGTACGCGAGAAACATATCGAGAAGTCAATCCCCCGCTACGATATAGTCATATAGAGAGAGTTTGTCGGCGACGACTGCAGCGCACGCCAGATTTTGCCTCGGGGGAGAATGATAATTACCTTCCTCTTTCTCGCGTCGTCGTCGCCCGCCCGCCTCGATCCGCAAAAAGCGGCGCCGAGAGAGGAGAGCGCAAAGAATTAGCGTCTCGACGACGGCGGCGGGGGAGGAGGGCGAGAAACATTGATTCCCGCCAATATGGACGTATAGGAACACGCCTCTGCCTCTCACTCTCTCACCCCCCGCCCTCGCCCCGTCTTTCTTCGACTTTGATTCGATTGTCGGAGGGATAAGGCAGCGCGGCAAGAAAAAAGGGGCGTGCAACTCTCTCTCTCTCTCTTTTCCCTCTCCCCCTCTTGCTCGCTTGTGCGACCACCCATGTATGTACTGGCAAGAATCAACGAGCTCACGAGGTAGGAGAGGTGGACTTGGTACTCGAGCAGGTTGATCTTTTCGTAGAGGCTTTTGGTGAGCAGGGTCATCACTCCCGGATTGTCCTTGGTCCCCACCATCGTATACGTCTTGCCCGCGCCTGAAGCCCCGGACTGTTATCGGCATTTAATTATTGGCAGAAATGAGATGATGATAGGCTCTAGTCGACATCAATGCACAGACGAAATGAGTTGAGTTCGCAAGGATGTCTGATAGACGTCGTAATCCGACTGGACAGGTTTTTCAGGAAAGAGGATTAGACGATGTGGTTAGGTTATGAACAATAAGAGTCTCAGAATGGGCGCTACCTGTGGCTCCATATGCAAATACGGTGGCGTTGTAGCCAGCGACGACACTGTCCACCATTGGTCCTGTGGTCGCGGCGTGAACATCCTCCTAGTAATGATCATCTTCATTTCAACGCGGTAAAAGTATATCATTAGCCGTTTATCTCAGAGAGGGTAATGGCCCGTTTCGCGTTTTGTTTTTGTGCGCATCTCTCTCTCTCTCTCTCTCTCTCTCTCTCTCGTTCGCTTCGACTTCCTCAATGCCGGCTTTGATATCGCCTTGGTGATCAGCGCAAACACACGCGTTTAGCATGGATAGTATGTGTCTTATTTTTTAATCCTCACTGACCTGACTCGAGTTGGGCCCGAACGCGGCGTCGAAAGAGAACTGCCTCTCGTGCTGCCGGTTCTGCCGAAGCACGTTGTTGTCGTATTTCTCAGGATCCACAAGCAACAACCTCTGAGAAAGAGAGATGATTATAGTTGTAGACATTATCTTAGAAACAGTTAAGATTTGCCTCTCTTATACGAAACATCTTCGAAACACTGTTTCCGAATTCCGATTCACTTCAAAATGCGTTTCAAACTCTCCGAAACTTGACCACACCTCAAATACACTAGCAGGCGAGAGTCTCATTATATACATCTTCATTCCTTCATCGCCAAATCATCGCCAAATCCAACCACTTAGTCAATGCGGTACAAGCGCAGTAGTCTTCATCTTTGCGGCTTGGCGTTAATCTCTCAACTCGTCGCACACATAACAACAACACCCAAAACCCTCTTCTCTCCTCTCACTCACACTCCCAACATCCTCTCGCTAATCGAACGCGCCAGGTGTTCACATCGAGAGATAGCGAGAGAGGCTCGACTGCAACTTGCCCGATCAGACATCGTTGCCGTCGGGGCCATAGCCATTACACCGAACAGCTGATTATCGCGACGGGGCGAATAGGCTAGAGTAAAGCGAGTACACATACCTGTTTATCGAGCGGAAAGACGCACTGAAAGTTGCGTCGCGTCTTCTCGGACTCGCTGATGGGCCGCACCCGCACCACCACCTGCAGCAGAGACATGTCGAACGACTACTAGTCACTCCTCAACACCCCACTTGCACCTCCACCATTAGCCCGCGCACACTCTCTCTCCATTCAACGCCTCGAAGGCATTGTGCGCGGCGGCGGCGGCGGCCCCGCACCCACCGTGATTTGTGAAGCGCCGCTCATCGACCCGTGCTTGAGGAGAGGCAGGTGAACCGCCGGCCGGCCGCCGACAACGTCTTCTACTAGCCTCCCGACAGCCGCACCTCCCCGCCACGTTGCCCCCGGCGACCACCGCCACTCTTTTCTCCGCCGTATTTTCTGTTTGAATTGGCGCGTGGCCCTGAGCGGCAGGGAGTGGGCTGCGGTCGCAACGCGGCTGCGGCGCGTCTTGTTTGTGGCCTGTGGGGGGTGACGTCGACACGTCGACGGATAGAGAGAGAGCGAGCGAGGGGGGAGGCGGCTGGCGGCAGCAGCAGATTTGCTATCGATCGCTGTGCGGCAGCGCAGCCAGCAGCACGGCCCGCTCTCACTCGTGTCTCACTCTCTCTCTCGCTCCCCCTTGTCCCGGCGGCGCGGCTCGGGCCGCGTTCGTTCGCTTCGGCCTCATGGGTGGCCTCCTCCCCTCGGTCGGATGCGCGTCTATATGCACGCAGTCAGTCGGCACAGCCCCTCCCTTCCATATTCGCACACTGGCTGTGCGTGCGAGCTCGGCCTTGCTTGCCTCGCCTCGCCGCCGCCCGCCCGGCTGCCATAACTCACCCCCTCTCATTCCAACTCGCATCATTATCACTACCACCACTAGAGAGGCGCCTCTCTCTCTCCTCTCTCTTACTACCACTCGTCGTTCGCCCCGATTGTTTATGTGTGAGTGTGTGTGTCTTGTTCTTGGGACGCGTCGCGTGCCGCCACCACCGCCGGCCTGTCTCTCTCCATTTCACGTGTTCGCATTGTACTTGCATCGATTCATTCACGTCTCCGCTGCTCTTCTCTCTCCGTCTCTCGCCTCTCTTCTCCGTCGTCTTTTTGTTTCCGGTTCGCGGCGTGATTCGATTGTGGTTTGATGATGTGTTGATGTTGCATCAGTGCTTTGTGATCAACTGTTCACGTGTTCGACTGTTCACGTGTTCGCAAAAACAAGGCGTTTTATTGTAGCCATGTCCGGCAACGAAGAGGCTCAGCTGGCGCAGTGTCAGGCCTACGTGCAGCGACACAACATCCAGCAGCTCGTCAAAGAGGCCATCGGTAGGTCGTCTGCCACTGACCCGCATCCTAGCTGCCTGCGCGCAGCCAGCCGCGCGATGCTATCTACACTGTGTCTCCGTGTTTGATCTCCGATCCATACCGATCAATGTCGTTTTGCCGCACGCGCGCGCGTGTTTCGTCGCTTTTTGCTATTCGGGCGCAGCAGACCCAGGCCCAGCCAGCAGCGCACCTTTCCCTTTCCATTTTCTCTTCTCTCCACGCCCCCCCCCCTCACCAACCACTCTCGTTGTGTGTGTGTGTTGATCGATATTCACTTTGCATACATGGTGTTTTGCGGGTGATGGTGTGTGGTGAGAGGGACGTGGGGGAGCAGTGAGGGAGAAGTGAAAGAGATGGACGCGTCGATGGAGAGAGAGAAAGAGAGGGATAGATAGAAAGAGAGAAAGAGGGAGAGAGAGAGAGTGCACGCTCACAATTCGAAAGTAAACACAACAAAACATTTGGGACAACGCGACAGGGCAAAAACACTCGCCGAGAGTTATTCTTTCAATGTTCAATTAAATTATGAAAATCTTTTCAGTCGCACTTTGCATCCACAAGCCCGAGAACCCGGTGCTCTTCCTCCGTGAGCACTTTGACAAGCTCAACGAGCAGCGCACACAGGTATGTCAAACGGGGCGGAGGGGCGTGTCCCCAGTGGGCGGGGCTGGTGGCACTGCGCGCCGAAACAATACGCGGGCGGCGGGCGAGGCACTGAGGGGCGGGGCGTGGGGTCATAGCATAGAATGGGACAGCGCGCCAGCCGCAAGCGGCAACCCCAAACCCCCGCCGCCACCGCCGCCGCTACTCCCGGACCGTCCAAGGTGTTCCGCTCCAGCTCTCACCACTCACGCGTCTCTGTTTGCAGGACGCGGGAGCTGCCGCCGACGCGGCCGACGATGACGACATCATGGACGCGCCGCCGCCGCGCATGGCCACCACCCGCCGCGCCGGAGTCAGCGCCGAACCCATGAACTTTGACGAGGAGTACAAGAAGGTGTGTGTGTGCGAGAAGGAAGGAGAGAAGGTAGAGTGTGTGTGAGACGAGGAGAGTGGGGGATAGAGAAGGCGGTCGCTGGCTATTCTCTCTCGCTCGCATGACTCGCATGTCATCGATCCGGCCTCAGAGAGAGCCGATGCGCCTTCCCAAGACTGATATGGACACACCAAATAGAGAGAGAGAGAGAGAGAGAGAGAGAGAGAGAGAGGAGAGAGAGAGAGAGAGAGGCATAGACAGAGCACCACACACGCACGCATGTGGGTATGTCGTATTAAATTGCGTGCAATTCGATAATTCAATTAGCACTTGTGTGTTATTAAAGGCAGCTGCGAAAGTGGGAGAGAGAGATGGGACAAAAACTGAAACCTACTCTGAACAGTGTGCAGTGTGTTTTGATGCGCAGGTGTAGAGTGAGCAGCGTTGTAAACAACTAAACAAACAAATAAACAAACAAGACGTGTTCAGGTGGTGCACCCCAAGGACGAGGAGACGCGCAAGTCGCTCGAAGCGGCCATGTGCAAGAACCTGCTCTTTGCTCACCTCGACGAGGACGAGACTAAGGTGAGTGCAATCAATCAATTAATCAATTAATCGATACCACTATCAAATGCCTTGCAGACGATCTACGACGCCATGTTCTGCGTGGAGAAGTCGGCTGGGGAGACGATCATTCAGCAGGACGAGCCCGGAGACAACTTCTACGTCATCGACAAGGGAGTGAGTCGTTTTCGCTCTCTAATTTTGGAAACGTTTTTTTTGTGTTGTTATGTTCTGCACGCTGCAGCTGCCAGACTGTCTCACATTTATGATGATTTGACGCCTCACTTTTTGCGTCACTCTTTCTACGCAATCTCGTGTTTCCTTTCTCGCTGCATCTTTTGTCATCTTCTCTTACTCATTTTTGTTCTCGAGAGTGCACGCATCACCAAAGAATGGGTGGTGCGTGAGTCGTGTTGTTACCTCTGCCCTAGCCATTTTGCGTCACAGACCCGCCACACCAAGTAATTATTCGTAAGCTGCCCCCCCGCGTGTTTCCGTCTTTTGAGCTCTCTCGCCGCGCCGCTGCTTCTAATTTCTCTATTTTGTGCTGATAGCACAATTTCACTACGGTTTCACCTGTGCCTCGCAGTCAATGACATTTACCTCTTGTTTTCTGTATGCGCTACCGCGGCGTCTTTTCCCCCCATGAGGGACTAGAGTACATTCGTCCTTTGCAGTGACCATGTGCGAGCGCGAGATTTGCATACATTGCTACTTTCTCTCGCTCGCTCTTTGAATGTATCACGCGCGCTTATCGCCTGCCGCCGGGCGCTCGCTAAAACAGTTTCATCGAGCGGCGAGCGTTTCACCGAATTTTCGGTGTAGCATGTAGGCATCTAAAACCGGTGGGGCCGATGTGTGTTGGTCGTCGACGTTTTCGCCGGGTGCGCCTTCTGCACCACACACATTGGCAGGCGATCGATTGGGCTGGATGGAGAGGAAAGAAGAGAGAAAGAGAGAGAGAAAGAGAGAGAGAGAGAGAGAGAGAGAGAGAGAGAGAGAGAGAGAGAGAGGCGCTGGCAGGTCCGGGCATTCCCGCTCCTCTCTCTCTCTTTCCTACCTCTCTCTCTCTATCTCTCTCTCTCTCTCTCTCTCTATTCTCATTGCACATTGCGCCTCATCCTCACTATGTGTCGCAGTTTTGTTTACAGCGAAAGGCGCCTGTGTGTGAGTAGAGTCGGGGTGGTGAGACTAGCTCTCCCCTTTCGCTCTCTCCCATTCCTCTCTCTCTCTTTCCCGAATGGCAACTATTATGATGATGATGATGAGACAGCACCACCACACACAAGGGGATTATATGATGATTCGAGCCAATCGACCGGCGTGTCCGATGTCTCATTCGTCCGCCATCTCTCTCTCTCTCTCTCACTGCGTCTCTCTCACCACTGTAAAATACCGGAAACGAAGTGGCATGGGGCACGAATGATATGCGATTGTGTATGGGTGATCGTGTGTCAGCTAGCGCATTGATTTTGTATAACTCTCTCTCTCGCTCGGTTCCAATAATATGGAAGTGGTTTGGTGGTGATGGTGCAGCTATATTTCAGTGGAGCTGACTGGCTGTGGGAGATAGGGATGTTTGTGCGACTGAGAGGGAGAGAGAGAGAGAGAGAGAGAGAGAGAGCAAGTGTTGGTGATTAGAAGTGCACTTCTATGTGCATGTGCATTGCAGGTGTTAGTTGTTGGGCATCACGCCATCCTCAGCCCTTTTTTTTCGTTACAAAACAAATGAGCAATGATCAGGATGGGCGCGAAACATAGATGGTATCACAGGGGAATCGGCTGAACCGTCGTAAGAACCACTATATTGCGCAGTGGTTCTTACGATGATGCAACTCCAAACAATGAAACAATGAAGAATTAACATGATTAACAAAGTAGAGAGAATAAATCATAAGTAAAGAAAACACAAAATCAACGTACTATATGGACAAAGCAGGGAGAGTGAATCAAAAGTAAATAAAACACAAAATTAACGTACTATATAAGTACAATATAACCAACCCGTTTTGCAGATCGTTGACGTGTACGTGAACGGCGAGTACGTGCTGACGATCAACGAGGGCGGCTCGTTCGGCGAGCTCGCACTCATCTACGGCACCCCTCGCGCCGCCACCGTCGTCGCCAAGACGGACGTCAAGCTGTGGGCCATTGACCGACTCTCCTACAGGTAGCCACATGAAACAATGAGGAATGGACAAAGCAGAGAGAGTAGTTCACAAAGTCAAAGGTTTATGCCGAATCGCTTCACAATATAGTTCACAAATACATGAGATACAGAATCACTCTGTTTCGGCTCATTATCCTGCAAAACACATCAGTACTACACAACAACACAATTTATCTGTTTAGTGTGAACAACATTTGGACTCGAAACTAAACACCAGTAGCCTATACGACCCGCTCTCTCCTCCTCCTCCTCTTCTCTTGACTCTTTTCACGTTGCAGGAGTATCCTCATGGGATCGACCACCAAGAAGCGCAAGATGTACGACGAGTTCCTCTCCAAGGTCCAGATCCTCGGTGAGTATCCGCCCCCTGAGGCTCCGCCCCCGTTTTGTAATATCTGTGTGTAGTGTAATTTTGCACATGTATGTGTGCATGACATGCTCGTCTCGCGGAATATGAAATGGGGTATGTGGTAAATGAGGTTGGGAGAGGCGGCAGGCGGATATTGAGGGAAGAGAGAGAGAGAGAGAGGTGAGGAGCGAGCGAGTGCTCGGATTGCCTCTCGTGTGCTCACTGCGTTACTGTAGATAATTATTCCCCTCTCTCTCTCTCTCTCTCTCTCTCTCTCTCTCTCTCTCTCTCTCTCCAAACGGCTATTGTCGACCGCGCGCGTGAGATATTGCGGATTCGTACCGGAAATTTGTTGCACTCTGCGCGTCGTCGATTCGGTAAACGAAATGGCAACATGCTATATTAGAAATTGTAACATGGAGATGGTCGTCCAACAGCTTAGTGTACTGTAGAACTATTGGACAACATAATTACATAATGCTTTACGAGAAATGTCGAGCTGAGTTCAAACGGAAATTATATGGTACGCAACAATATATAAAACACTCCACACCGAGAAAGAATGCTATGGAAGGGAGTGTCAGCGGGGAAAGGTGAAACGAGTTGAAAAGGAATATACGAGTGTTGGAGAAATGAGTTGAAAAGGATTGTATATGATATGAACGATGTTTGCAGCCGACCTGGACAAGTGGGAGCGCGCCAACGTGGCCGACGCTCTGGAGCGGTGCGACTTCGAGCCGGGCACCCACGTCGTCGAGCAGGTCAGTGGGGTATTCTAGTCGAGGGTTTCTTCGGTACCACTCATACGAACTTGCGATGGTCGTAGGGTCGACTTTCCAACTATCCATTGGCGACTTGTTGTGCCACAACCACTAGGACCACGTGGTGATTTGGTTTTAATGCGTTTGTGTTCAGGGCCAGCCGGGCGACGAGTTCTTCATCATTCTGGAGGGCGAGGCGACGGTGCTGCAGAAGAGGAGCGACGACGCCCCGTACGAGAACGTCGGCCAGCTCGGCACCTCGGACTACTTCGGTACGTCTACTACGTCTTAATTAGTATCTTGATAAGTTCATTACTGAGACGGGCATCCTCCATCGGCTATAGTTTTGCGGGTACTTTTTTCGGTTTGAGTTTAGCATTGTAGCTCCTAGCTTTTATCGGCTGCTCGGTTCTCTGTCATACCGCTCGCGTGCCAAGCCAACGACTCCCCTGATAGGCGCTTGGTGTGTGTGGCGTGGAGTAATGTGGTGTTGACAAGTGAGCGAGAGAGAGGGAAGCGCGAGATATCGTGACGTCACACAGGGCGCCGATAAGCATTGCGAGACGACGGCGTGTGTGATCGATCTCTTTCTCTCGCCTCCGCCGCCGGGGTTGCGATATTGAAACACTGTCACATCACGGCGCTTTTTCGTGATAAGGCGCTTTTGCGGTTTTGGGGATCGAAAGTGCGGTTTTGGGGACGAAACGTGCAATGATGAATGATGATATTCATTATTTCTATAATGTTCTGGCTTCTGGATCAGTGTTTCCATGGAACACAATTCACAGAACACTAATCAGAAGGGGTCACGTGAGAAAAAAACTCTGGAAACGAGTGCTCTTCAAGAGAGATTAGCGGAAAACGTAGTACGTTTATGTAGCCTGTCTGCAGAATCCCGAAACATGGACTCTGTCTCTTTTATTTGTGAACTATTGCTCTCTCTGATTTGTCAATTGCTCATATTGTTTCAGGAGAGATTGCCCTTCTGCTCGACCGCCCGCGTGCCGCCACCGTGGTGGCGAAGACGCCGCTCAAGTGCGTCAAGCTGGACCGCGCGCGCTTCGAGCGCGTCATGGGACCGGTGCGCGAGATCCTGCAGAGGGACGTCGGCAACTACAACAGCTACGTCAAGCTCATGACCTAAGCGGCGCGTATGGCCATCCCCTGCCCCCCAACTCTCCCCTCCCCCTATCCAGCAAGTGCAGTCATATATCGCAGCCCTAGTTTTGCCGTCCCTCTCTCCCTTCTCTGTCTCTCTCTCTCCCATCTCTCTCTGTCGTGTGTGAGTGTGTCCGTCTGTCCGTTCGTCCCTCGACTAGCTTTACCCCGTCCGAGTCTGTCTTGTCTTGTCTCTCTCTCTCTCCCTCTCTCCTCTCTTGTCTTCTTGTGCTGATGGAGACGCTCTCTCGTATGTGAGAGAAGTCTTCCGTCGAGCACTCCTCTTCTCTCCTCCTGTCGACTTGAAATGGTTTATATTCTGTATACCACAGTGAATATTCTATGCACTTGGAAATCTATATATTTTATTATATATTCTAATATAATGTGTCGTTTCGTGGTGTTGCAGACCCCGTCCCCATAGCCTAGTCGTCTCTGGCCCGCCCCCTAAGAGCCCGCCCCCCCCTCATGTCGATACCCGTATTAACCCCCCGCCCCCCCATCGCGATACTAACCATGAACATTACCGTACCCCGTACAAGACACGCGTCACTCTCCGAGTCTACTGTATACTATAACGCTCCTCCCACCGAAACGTCACCAGTCTACGTCAAGCACACAAATTGTATGTGTTTCTCTCCTCTCTCTCCCACTCTCTCTCTCTCTCTCGCAAGTATATTCTACCACACATAAATAGATATCTTTACGTTGTTGATTTTTTTCTCGATAGACAAACAATACGATACAAAAATGATATGACAAGGGCCCGTGAGTGTCAGCGATGTGGAGAGAGAAGAGAGAGATGTGTGCCGAAATTGGCGGAATGTTGTTTTGGCGAAGAGTTAGACGACGGCTTCGTTGCCGTACTGCACGGCGGAGAGGACGCAGTCGCGCCGCCGCACGAACAGCCGACCCTTGCTCCACGGGTTCTGCAGCTTGAGCAGCGGGAAGTCGTCCTGTGAATAGCGGCGTGAATCCTCGGTTATTGATTGGCGCCATGGGGTTTGATTATTGAATTCAAGAAACTATGTACCCTGTCTGTGTTGAGAGAGAGAGGGAGAGAGATACAGACAGACAGACAGCGAGCAGACCTTGATGCGTCGCTCCCGCTGTCCTATGACGGCGGCGAGGCAGAACTGTGCCGCGTCGTCCTCTGTAGCAGTGGGAGAGGAGTGCGCGAGCTGGGAGATGACCAGCTGCACCACCTCCTGCGACGTCGTGGCCGACGTGATCGCCAGCTTCACCGACGAGCCCTGAAGAAGGTTAATCATCATCAGCCTGATTCCGACGTGTACATGCAATAGTAGCATGATGAGTGATCTGGAAGCACACACAGTCCTACAGTATTGGGGCTCCTTGGCTGGAAATAAATCGTAACCTTTAGACCACAACGGAAGGTTCGTGTACAATCGACTTTTGCACCGATGTGCCTTGCGCAGTTCGTATATCACTTCATAACCTGACAGGTGTGTGTGTACTTTTTCTTCATAACCTGACAGGTGTGTGTGTTGACTGTCAAAGGTTCATCCAGAAGTGCCTTTTGTTCATGATCCATGCACATGTGTATGTAGTGTACGCTTGGTTTCTATACCGACGTGCCCTGCGCACAAGCTAATCAAGAGAGATTCATCAACGAGTACTTCATTTTCGTATGTAGCTACATGTCCGCTTGCTGTCTTGATTGCATCGTTTCACGTCAACGTGGAGTGGCAGGTAGTCATGATGTATTTTTTCTCGACATGTTTGTACATATGTCTTCATCTTGCACGAGTTGTTAGAAATCCGTATAAATTATTTATGGCGAACTCACCTTTGCGAGTCCGCACTCGTACGCGGGGAAGACGGATATGCTGGTGGTGGGCAGCGAGTGCAGGGAGGGCGGCGGGCGGAGCGAGTTGCCCAGCTGGCACGGCAGCGGCACCGAGTCCGCCACGTGCGACGCGCGGAAACTGCAAGGGCAGAGTAGTAAAAACGAGGAATTGCGACTTTATGTCATGTAGCGCGTCTTTATATAGATTCATGATATTCAGAAGCGCGTCAAAAGATGCATTCATTGTCACACTTCAATTTTTAGTTCACGTAGTTCTAGTGAGAATTATTGTAGGGAGCAATTCGGGGAGGGACACTAATGAGGTATGATTAGCTGTAGTATATATGTGATTCGATTATCTGTAGAAGCTAATCTTGGCGACGTGTTTTATTCACAATTCCTTCTGAAGTACAATAGACAAAACTATACAGGAAATAGTACATGTGATTAACAAGGCGCACATCCGGTTTCGGTCGCTTTCATGTCCATAATTGCCAAAACAATACGCTCACTCGCGCATTTGTATCTGTTCTACCATTCTTTGATTTGATTTTGATCACAAACACGTTGCACCACTCATTACAGCCCCGCATGTTTCCTGAATACGCAATGATAAACAATTGAAGTTGAACAGCCTCACCTCATGCTCAGCTTCCTGGCGAACAGTCGGTCGATGCGGGTGGTCTCCGCCTGCGGACTGCCGACCACCGAGTGCGGGCGCGCCGCGCGCGTGCGCTCGCCAGCCGAGAGACGCTCGCCACTCTGCAAGGGAACCGTCTTGATGAACCATGTTCACTTCTCTCTCTTCCCCTTTTTTTGTTTTCTTGGCACAGGAGAGAAGACCCTAGAAGCTCCCATCGTGCTGATTACGTGCACACACACATTCAAGGTGCGGTCAGTCTCTTCATTCTGGAGCGTTTCGAAGAGACTGGCCGTAACTTGACTACCAACCACCGCACGCTACCATGTCGGTGATGCTGGGTCGCTTGATGATGGTGGGCAGGGGCGGCGGTCGGAGCAGCTGGAAGCTCGTCTTCCTCGCGGCAGGGTTCGGCGAGTGGGCGCGGATGCGTGCGGGGCGCGCCGGCACGGCGCGGTAGCCACGCGGCGACGACTGAACCACACGACAGATAGGAGAGAGAAGGGAAAGGACAGTGGCGGGGGTGTGCATGAGAGAGGGTGGTGATAGTTAGGAAATGGCAGAGTGGAAGAGGAGAGAGGCGTTACCTGATCCGAGTGGTAGCCGACGTCCTCTTTCTCGAGAAGGGGCGGCGGCGCTAGTAGACGGCCCAGTGGCACAGCGTACCTGCAGAAATTGGTGTTAGTATGAAAGGTATGAAAAGTTTGCGGCAGTGAAATTGTGGAATACATGATTGCCGTCACAATGAGAGAGAGAGGAGAGAGAGAGAGAGAGAGAGAGAGAGAGAGAGAGAGAGAGAGAGATCTGTACCTGGCGTGCTTCTCGCGTGATACAACTGCGATCCGACTAATCCACCGGATGCACTGCCACACCTCGTCCAGTTCGTTCTAGGAAAATGTTTATTATATCATGTTCTTATGTATTTAGTTACTATATATATTTATATTCTTATGTAATTATTATATCGATATGAAACATGCACATGAATCTTATAAACAATGTGTTATTTCACCTGAAACTTTTTGAGCGCGTTGAATTGGTTCATATAGACTAGGACGTCGTTCTCTAGCAGCGACTTGCGCTGCAGCGACTGTGAGATCTGGAATAGATATAATATAATCCAAGACTCTGTCTTGTTTTCGGCTGAGAACAATGAGTACGGCTATGTCCTTGTTGCTCTCTATGAGTAGTGAGATAAACGCAATATCAACAGGTATAAAAAGACATGTAGATAGGCAAATTACTTATCGAACCAATCAATACAATTTTTTCAAAACATTTTATTGATTGAATGAATTGATTTCATTAGTAATTACACCCACCATCATAAAGTGCTCGAGAAAAATGGAGAGTCGACAGTATTGCGCCATGAATTCCGGCTGATATGTACAGTGGTGGACTGAAAAAAATATTTCGAGTGATATTTGATATTGATTTTTACTACGGTGAACACTATGGTATGGTGAAGACATATGATCGTGAAGAGGACACTTTTCACGATGGGGCTGATTTACATCGTTGCAAAGTTGCGATACCACTTTTTCGCAAGAACTCCTGCGAAACACATTGCAACGTAGGAGAGCCTATCTACGCTTAATATAACCTGTCACTTGATTCTGAAAAGAATTAAATGAATAAAGAGCCCCCACTCACTCATTTCGAATATAGATATGGGCAGGCTGGTGCATCCGCGTCGCTGCTCGAAGAAGTCGGGCTGCTCCATTGTGGCCGAGGGCGCCGAGCACACGTCCTCCGCTTTCGGCATCAGCTAAATTATTGTACTTGTAATTTGAATACACACTCATGTTGTGAATGCATCAGCATCACATTTCACTGTTCGAATAATTTGCAATTCCACAGTCCACACAATTTTTTCCGAGCGATTTGATGTTTTTTTTTGTTTTTTGAGAATACAAAAAAAAACAAAAAAAAACATCTTCACGTTGCATTTCACTGTATTCGTTTAATTTTGCATTAACATGTTTTTTTTGTTTTGTTTATGGTTCATTAGCCACTCACGGACCGCGTTATTCTACCGTAGTAGCATAACTCCGCCCTCTCATCATCTCTGTTGCCCGAAAAAGGTATATGTGCGGGCGAGCGTGCGAGTGGAAATTGTATTATAGAGAGAGAGAGAGAGAGAGAGAGAGAGAGAAAGAGAGAGAGAGGGAGAGAGAGAGAGAGAGAAAGAGAGAGAGAGAGAGGAAGGCGGAAATAACAGTCGCGTGATGCAAATAGGAGATGAGAGAGGGACAGTAGCGGAATTTCCCCTCGCAATCACGTCACAGAGATGTAGGCTGCGGGAAACAGTATGTGGAATGAGAGGGGACGAAACGATACAAAATATTATGGAATATTGTGGACTATTATGGAATATTATTAAATATCATGGAATATTATGGAATATTATTAAATATCGTGGAATATTATGGAACTCACGAGAATGAGGGAGACGTCGGGGCTGGGTTGGATGAGCTCCGTTCGATAGAGTCGATGGCCGGTGACGAGGTCCGGGTCGATGTCCAGGTCGTGCAGCAGCACCTGCCGAGCAGAGGTTATGACGGGATTGTTGAGATTATGACGTAATTGTTAGCCTTCATATCATTATGATTGTGTTGTCATATTCAGATACAACGATTCCAGATAAACGATTGATTGATTGATTGATTGATTGTACAATCGTTGTGTTGAATACGCAGTGGCTACAGTGGTGTATGAAGTCTAGTTGCATGAGTGGGGGACGAACTAAGTGTGTGCGTGTCCTGCAGTATGTTATTTCAGAATCTCTTGGGAGAGATGAGTACACACCTGCATGGTGTCTATCATAAAATCGTATCCTGTATCTGCATCCTGTACATATGCTATTAGAAAGGCGAGAATCCCTCGGAGGAGTGCATACCTTTTTGAGAATCCCCGTTGCGTTTCTGATCTGGCTGCGTTGTCCTTACGACAAATTATTGTTTTGACATGGATACACCCCTTAGGACCTTATTAGGGGAGGTGAGTGCATACCTGCATGGCGTCTATCATAACCGTGTATACCGTATCCTGTACCTGACATGAAAATTACTCACCTGCATGGCGTTACTGATCTGACTGTGCAGCTTGGACTGCGCGTCGGTCGGCCGCGTGCTAGCCACCTCGCCGATCTCCTGAATATGGCATACATCAGAACGAACCTATTCATTCCGACTTCCTCAGGGGATTTCCAGATCGCTTTCCAGTGCGAGTTCGCAGCAGACTAATGCTAACAATTGATCACCTAGCTTGCGCCAGAGCGATAGTTTTCGATCTACCTCACTTTCAGTTCGAAATACGGTGCCATAACCGTCTGCCTCTCTTGTTTTGCGCGCTATTGCCGAGAGCTGACTCTCCGTCTTCCTCTGATCTACCGCGTTAAGCGCAACTTATTGCGAGCATAGAACTATAGGTAGCTCATGCGCCGGGTAGGGACTTGTGTCCAATTTTCAACACGTTCGAGGTATTGACGGTCGTTTACATCCAGATGCCAACCTTTATCCACTGCCACTCCTCCCTGTTGACGTGCGGGTTCTCGCGCACCGAGACGAACGGCAGGACAGATGGCAGATTGTCCGGCACCACGATCCGGATCTGCGACATCGTCGAGTGCATCTGCAAGCATCGAATTCGAAAACCAAATCATCTATCCGAACGTGGTTTCGAAAACATTCCACTTCCGTTGAAAAGAGATGTACATAGTTATTGAACACAGTGAACCTGGAAGGCGACGTGGTTTGGAAGACATTTTCGATGACAATATTCACTTGAACATTAGATATGGCTTCGAGAACACGCTTTACATCAAGTTTGAACACAGCACCTTGAGGTAGCAGAGATAGAGGCCGCGCTTGAGCGCGATCTGACTGCTCTCGTAGAAGTTCATCACTCTGCAATCGGAATCAAACGTATGTCGCTTCCTGTTCTTTCTTCACACCGATAGCTAGGTAGCGACAAAGCGGGAGAGAGAGAGAGAGAAAGAGGGAGAGAGAGGGGGGGAGCAGGTGTGCTCACCTGACAGTCTCCCTGGTCAATGTCTCCATCGAGGGACAGCTGGCGCGCCGCCGCATCAGCTTGTCGAACGACATCCAACGCAGCGTGAGCGACTGCAATTGTGAACACATGTTATGTTTTAATTCTTCCCATCTTTAAAAAGACACAAGTAACAATATCAGTTCTGTTCAGGAAAAGAGAGAGAGAGAGAGAGGGGGGGAGGGAGAGAGAGAGAGAGAGAGGGAGGGAGGGAGGGAGGGAGGGAGAGAGAGAGAGCGTGGCGCACCTGTACGGGCGTGGACGGGTCGATGTACTTGATGGTGACGAGGAAGACGACGTTGTCGTGGATCACCGTGTTCTGGTGCAGCCGTCCGATGTCCTGCAAGCGTATTCGTAATCAACATATATGCACCCAACTCAAATCTCAATGCCTCTCTGTATCCGTAAATGTGATGATCCTAGTGGTATTTTGTCTGTTATAAAACATGCTTTGGAGTTGTCAGCTCTCCTAGTTGTCAGCTCTGCTCATCAGAATTTGAATGCGCACAGGAGTCAGAGATTGTTATCGCTCTAGCTGCTCTCACAGAAGTCGAGTAGAAGTAGTGAGTAAGTAAGAAACAAAGTAGTTTGAAATTCGAGTACTTCGAGAAATTCACGTGAAAGTTGCTCACCTTAATACCCAGCGCGTTGCACATGAACATGGCGCTACTGATGATTTTGGAGCGGAAACTGGAAAAGTACTCTCTCCCTTTCTCTCTCTCTCCCTCTCTTTCTCTCTCTCTCCCTCTCTCTCTCTCTCCCTCTCTCTCTCCCTCTCTCTCCCTCTCTTTCTCTCTCTCTATCTCTCTCCCTCCCTTTCTCCTTCTCTCTCCCTCTCTCCCTCCCTCGCTACCTCAGTTGCCCCGTGTCGGCAGTCTGTTTGTCTTGCTTGTCGTCTACCAGCACACTCAGCTGATCCCAGCACAGCGACAGCTTCAACAGCCATTGGAAGTCCTCCTGCAACGACGGGGTAGAGAGAGAGAGAGAGAGAGAGAGAGAGAGAGAGGGGGGAAAGAGAGGGAGAAAGAGTGTTGTGCGCGCACCTTTGACAGCGTCGTCACACCGTCGTCGATTTCCAGTACCGGAAGGCAGTCGTCGACCGTGCACAGCACCTTGCCTTCAGTGTAGATGATGGTCGCCAGATAGCAGCCACTGTAAAGTAGAGGTCAGACTCAACTTTAGCTAGCAAAAAAACCCTCAGAAAGATCCTCAAAGTGCCTTTTTTGTATCATAAAGCGCTTTTTGATACATAATCGAGTGAACTCGCCTGAAAACGGGGTACATGCGCGCGCGCCCTCTCACACGCCCCCGCTGGCAGGCTATGTAAACCCGGCGCGGATGGCGCGCGCTCTCCGACCGGCCGGCGCGCATAATGCAACCGGACCAATGCGGAGACACGCTATAGTACCCATAACCCAACTACCTAACCCCAATCGCACCTCTGAATGTTCTTGGCGAACTTGCTGCTCGCCGTAAACAGCTCCTTGAGGCCGGTCTTCTTCTTGCGCACCGCCTGGTCCGACTGCGGGAACACTGCAACAAGGCACGCTCTCTCTCTCTCTCCCTCTCTTCCTCCTTCTCTCTCCCTCTCCCTCTCCCTCTCCCTCTCCCTCTCCCTCTCCCTCTCCCTCTCCCTCTCCCTCTCCCTCTACTCACCCCTCTGGAACACGAGACTCTGTCGGTACTTCTCGATCTGCTCGGTGATCTGATCGAGTTGCAGTCGGGCCGGCTGGCGTCCCTCGTTCTGCCCATCCACCTCCTCCCAGCCTGAAATCGATTTTCGGATTTCGATCTCGACGATTTTTTCTCTCTTACTTTGCAGTCAAATTCAAATCAAATGTATATCCAGAGTCGCATATTCATGTACATGTTGAATGCATGAGAGATGGTTTTGTTAGCGGTGGGAAATGAGATTTTCAGTCCATCGCTGTGATTATCATCCGGCGCAATACTGTCGTCTGTCCGTTTCCAAGACATGCGAACCCCTTGATTCACTGTCAAAAATGAAGATCTATGATGTTTTTTTGTGTGTGTGGGTGTGCGATGGAATCATCACTTCCCACACACACTCAAGGGACGGCAGACACAACATCACGTCAGCTACTATGGGAGACGAAGAATACGAGAAACGAGAAAAAAGTGCAAGTGGTACTGATTGAAGCTGTGATTTGAATCGATAGGGAAAGTTGACGACGCAGTTATGTTTTCATATCCCGTAGCTACATGTCAATTTGGTAGCTCATGCCCATGTGAGGAGACGCATGGGAGACGTGGAGAAGGAATACGAGAAAATGAGCACGTTCCGAAAACCATGAAAGTACTAACTTGTGAGCTGGACGGCTGGTAGGGCGGCGTTGGTGGGCGGGGAGAAGTCCCACATGGAGCCGCTCGAGAGCCGGAAGAACAGCACCATGCCTGCAACATCATTTGTAACCATCATATCTGCTATCACTATCGGCTACGCTATCGCATATAACATGACGTTATTAAAAAGTGTAAATGTGTGGCTATCACAGTACGGATAGCGCCGCAAAAAAATCTACGACTAGGCGCGATTACGTTGTGTACGTCCACGTTTGCGGGTTTGAAGTGTGCGGATACTTTTTTATGAACGATTCGCGCACCTGACTCCAGCTCATCGACAGTGATCTGGTGGCGCGTCATGTCCGTCTCGACACACTCGCCCTGGATGGTGGCGAAGTCGGCGTACACGGACCACTCCACTGAAACCAGCGGACCATCGCCTCTCTCTCTCTCTCTCTCTCTCTCTCTCTCTCTCCACTATCTTTCTCCCCCCCTCTCCCTCCCTCCCTCTCTCTCTCTCACCCTTGTACTTGATGACAGTGGCGGGCGAGTCGAGGCAGGGCTTGAACTTGATGGCGACTTGCGTGTCGGAGATGGCCTCAGCGACCACGTTGCTCGGAGGAAAGACGGGCAGCTCGGAGAGGATCACCCGCTCCATCCTGCAACGGCGCAAAATACTCCAAACATCGCTTTCCGTAAAATTCAACATTTCAATGCCACATGAAGATTCCGCCTCACTGGTTACTCGGATTCTTGTCGATGACCGATCATTTCAGTTTCTTTAACACTTGGACAATCTTCAATGCACGAGTTTTGAAAGGTGGCAGCAGTTTTGAAGAGACTGACCGGATACGGAACGACCTAACAGCACAGTGAAACGCAGCCATAAGAATCGTCTGATTCTGATGAATGAAAAATCGAGAACCAATGTGGGCATAGAAAGAGGAATGGCAAAAACGGAAAACAAAAACGGAAAAGTACCTGTCCAGTAGCTTCTCGTGTGCGGACAGTTGTTTGATCTGCTTCTCGGCGTCCTTGCTGGATGGCCCGTTGGTGTAGAGGTTAACCTTGAATAAATCAATAATGGTTTATTCATAGGTGCAGACACACATTATAACTAAGTAAATTACCTTCTCTCTCGTCATCGATAGAGCCGTCTGAACCGCGTCTCGCCGCTTCTCGTAGCACCGAACTAGAACATGAATAAATGAAAACCTCCACCTTCATAACATGATTGAAAAAAACAAAGTACTACTCACTGCTCGGATTCTCGGTGGCGCCATTCTGCAGTAGCACCTTTGCGCACGCGGTGTGTCCGAGGAATAGTGCAATGTCGAGGAGCGACCAGGAGGGGCAGTACGCAGAGTAGCAGCCGGTGCTGCAAACAACGGATCATGCATTTCGTCAAGAAATGCACGGCAAGTCCTGTAATCATCTCTGCACGGATGCTACTAATTAGGAAAGCACAGAGCATTTCTTTCAGCTTTACAATGTTCTTGCATAAAATATCATATGAAAAGGTGAATGTCTTTCAGGGCTATCGAAAAGCTTTTACTCACCGTACTCTCGCATTGGGTTCAATCGCCTTTTTCTGGAGGGCCGCTCTTAGTGACTCGACGTCGTCCTGCTCCACCGCCAGAACGGCTCCTGCAAGTATGCAAATTAGCAATATGCAAATTACTCGATAATTCAGAATTCACTACACGCCTTTCTCGGCGTGCGCGTCGATCGCGTCATATATGGTGTCGAGCGCGTGCAGGGTGATCCTTCTGTAGCGCTTGCTGCCCCTGCGCTCCTTGCGCTCGATCTGCTGGCGGTACTCGCGCAGGCCCATAGACAGATGCAGGTTCAGCCACGCAAACGCCTCCACCGAAGACATTGTGAATCAGTGGACGGACATGCGGTTGCATGGCGGGTTGACTCACACGGGGGTCACACAGCAGGCGTCGTCTCAAAACACGCGCGCTGCCGCGAACGCACATAATATGTCGTGGGGGAACGGTGTGCGATGCGGGAGACAAAATAGGAGGCGCTGGCGAGACGATGCAATGGCGGCGTAAGATGTTACTAGGCGCACAGGGTTGGATGCGAAGTAAGACATACAAGGAGTGAACGTAGCGGCGACGCAACAATAGTGACGCTGCGAAAAGTTGCACCGACCTGCTAGTGTGATCATGTTCGACTTGAGTTTCTTGGAGAGTCGGTTCTCATTGTCCGCTCCGGAGAGACGCGCCTTCGTACAGCTCTCGATCGAGCCCTGCCGGTAGACTGAAACGAATTCTTTGGAAACTTGTAACTTTGAAAAAACCCAAAAGATTAACCATTAACCCAAAGTGTTTTGAAAGCTATCGAATGGACGGAAAAAAGAAGAGAATGGCAATAAGAATCGGCGATTGTAGAAGAATGTTGCAAGTCTGACCGCGATACGTTGGCGGCACTCTTAAAGAGCTTCAGGATGACACTATCAGACACCGCAATAACGACCAATCAAAGTTCGAACCACGCGCACCGCGATACATCAATTGCGGTAGAACATCGGAAATTGGAAGCTGCGGCTGCGAATCAGGCACAGTGATTAATGCGGCGATCAGGCAAGTGTTGCGAAAAGAACTACTCACAAGCCGGTTTATTTGCCTATACCCGGTGCCCAAAAAAAGAGGCGCGTCTCAAAAAGGCACGAGTAGTGTGAATAGGGGCGCGAGGATTGCTGGGGGGGGGGGGGGGATTAGATCGATTTGCATTGATCCACGCGCGCGTGCGCATCCGAACACATTATGGATAAACGGATAACAAGAGATAAGTGATGGGGGGGAGGGCGCGTGGAGAGAGAGAGAGAGAGAGAGGCTGATCAGTAAACAAATTGTATACACTATATACCTTTCTTGGCGATGGAGTTGGAGTCGATCGACCTGCAAGAAACGGGGAGATGTGGTGGGTTAGCTAGGTCGCTTGATTTGATTATGATGCAAGAGGTCGTTGAGACGTTGGTGGGAAGAGATGAAACAGTGTGGGTCAAAACAGACACACGCGAGAGAGCGTCGTTTTTCTCCTTGTACGGTCAAGGAGACAATAGCCTAGGATTTGAACAGTGAGACGCGGCGAGAGAGAGAGAGAGAGCGAGAGAGAGAGAGAGAGAGAGAGAGAGAGAGAGAGTGATGCGATGTGCGCACAGGTATTTGAATTGTGAGTGAGGGCGCGTACGGCCTCGACTCTCTGACTCACCCTGAGAAACAGCATATGGAGGAAGGCGCGAGACCACTACACACTAGTAAACAACAATAGCCGAGGTTTATTGTCCTTGACGGCTCGCGCAAATTAATTTTCGAATATGTGGTCGCGCGCCGCCCGGTGAAAAAAGTGGGGGGAGAGCGTGACGCAGGTGGATGTTCGAAATAGTAAGGGAGGTTCTAAGATAAAATTTGACACAAATTACGGGTCAAAGAAGGGTAGAGTTTCCATTTTTGCCCCAAGTTTCTCGCTGCTGGACTTGGGGTCACGTTTTGAAACCGAGCCCAAACTTTGACCATACTTTACCCACGCATGAAACTGAGCCCAAGAGAACATGGGGCGCTGAAGAGAATCTAGACGGAAAAAGTGGGGTTTTGCACAAAATGCATCTTAGATCATTTTAGATCTTAAAATCTCCCTAAATGTGTCTCGCACCTGTGCTCTTCCAGACTCTGTTGGCGACACAGTAGCGCCGTCGATGCTAGCGTGTGAGCAGCGCCCGCGCACACCTAGACGGACAGGTAAACAAAGTAAACAAACAAGTAAACAAGGTTTACGGACCGAGAGGAGCGGTCTGCCGCGGGACTCGTCGAGCCCCACACTGTATGGCTGCGACATACCCGAGAAGACGCCTGCAAATCACGTTTAATAGGATTATGAAGCGATTATGTGGGTTAGTGTCTGCGGATACTACACGCGTGATCAAAAATTCAAATGCCTTCGAAATCACGGTGAGCGCCTTATTGTGATTAGACGGCGGCGGGCGGTCAAATTGGATTGCGTTAGTCGCGTTGTTCTCGACAGGGTGATATGATGTGCGCGATTGATAACAGACTGGTAGGACAACTGTAAATAGGTATACATGGTCGAAAGTGATTGATGACAGAACGGGGCGAGGCGACATATTTTGAGACAGACAACACAACTCGATTTCGGAAAGGCACATGTCCTCTCATAGAGAGAGAGGCGCAAAAGTACAGGAGAGAAGAGGCGAAGCGAAAATACTCGAGAGCGAGCGAGCGAGCGAGAGAGAGAGAGAGAGAGAGAGAGAGAGAGAGAGAGAGAGAGAGAGAGAGAGAGAGAGAGAGAGAGAGAGAAATAGCCGGTTCACCTCGCCGCCGGATCTGAGTCAAGTGGACCCCATACAGTGGATCGATACACACCAGGAACT
Source organism: Rhabditoides inermis (assembly GCA_963966185.1). Lineage (NCBI taxonomy): Eukaryota > Metazoa > Nematoda > Chromadorea > Rhabditida > Rhabditidae > Rhabditoides > Rhabditoides inermis. Next base: position 119,938 of record CAWZYM010000403.1, read on the forward strand.
ACACTAATTTAATTGGCATAATCGATTAATCGCTTGTTGGTGATAGCGGGGCGATAAGGTGGCGGAATTTGCGCGCGCAAAGCTCGGAGATATCAGTGAATGTGGGGTGATAGGGCAGGAATGCCAAGCGGTCAGTGTCCAGAGACGAGAGAGGATGAGAGGAGAGAGTAGAGAGGAGAGAGAGAGAGAGAGAGAGAGAGAGAGAGAGAGAGAGAGAGAGAGAGAAGGCGAGTAGGGCTCTTGAAACCACCGCGCGGAAGCGCTCCCGCTGCCAATTTGCAAGCGAGGCTTTGGTAGCGTGCGTGCGTGAGACAGAGTGTTCTCTCTCTCTCTCTCTCTCTCTCTCTCTTTCTCTCTCTCTCTCTCTCTCTTTCTCTCTCTCTCTCTCTCTCTCTCTCTCTCTCTCTCTCTCTCTCAAGGGAACAGCTAATCATAGCAGGGGCGTATGCACCGCCATGTGTTGCCAATCACTTGATGAGGGCAGGGCGAGAAAAGAGGGGGCTTTTGTGAGCTGCATATCAAGAAGAAAAGAAAAGGCGTCTCGCCGTCAGAAAACCTGATGGAATAATGTGCGTTTGCGCGAGAGAGAGAGAGAGAGAGAGAGAGAGAGAGAGAGAGAGAGAGAGAGAGAGAGCGCCTCTTCAGAGGAACAACACCTCGCCTGCATGACAACTGAGAGCATAACAAAGCAAGCGGAAATGAGCAATGCTAAATCTAAAAGCCGCCGATGATAAACGCGTTTGCCTAGGGGTTGTTTGTGTGTGTGCACATATCTACCAGGGAGAAGCGTTCTATCTCTATCTCTATCTCTCTCTCTCTCTCTCTCTCTCTCTCTCTCTCTCTCTCGTCTCTCTCTCTCCCAAACAACAATTGAATGAGCGGTGCTATGAAGCCCGAAGGCCTCGTGGAGATGCGATTGACGAGGCCGGCATCAGAGATTGGCGGTGTGTGACGGTGTAATTGTTGCAACTCTCCATCCACCAACCCTCTCTCTCTCTCTCTCTCTCTCTCTCTCTCTCTCTACTTTCTACGCCGGCGCCGCTTCCGGTCGGCATATATGTAATGGTCGACTGCATTCCGGTATCATTTGAGTCCCTCCGAGTATCAGAGGGCCATTCAAAGTGCGAGACGACTCGCCCGAAAAGCGATGCAATTAGCGCGATCGGAGGGTGGGTGTGTGCGTGCGTGCCAAAACATCCCTTCCTCTCTCTCTCTCTTTTTGGTTGAATCAGCTTACAATAGGATGGGTGAAAGTGTACGACTCGCCAAAATCGGGCGTTCTATGACTGGCGGGTTGGAAGCTGCGGAGAAAGGTGGGCGAGCGCAGGGGATAGCCGCTGGTGGGAGCACTGTTTCGTTTCCGCCAACTGCAAACATGCATCGTCAATCGTCGTTGATGAAAGGGGTGATGGCACCCCTCCAAAAGATTACTGGTCAGGGAAGATTGATGAAACTGCTGCGACCACTCACTTCGACAGGAGCTTCTGTGACGATCGCCGGCGATTCCTCGTCGATTCGCATCTAGAATCAGTACATTACTTGGTCCCGAGGCTCTCAGGAGCTGTCATCCGTGACAGATTCGGGATTTGGCCACTCTACCGTGTTTTGCTGTGGCGCGGCGTCAGCCCCAAAAACACAGAGAAAGCAAGTCCGATCTCATTGGGCCAATCGTCTCGCGACATCATCATCATCATTGACGCTCATGGGGGTATGAACACAATTACCACACTTTAATAGAGCGTCTGGCGACAACAACAACACATTGTGACGCAGACAGCGTGAGGACAGCGTCATTCAAGCGAGAGAGTGCGGCTAATCGTCGTAACGAACGTACCGCACGAGTTTTCCCCGCACACAAAGAAAACGTACCGCGCGAGTTTCATCCACACAAAAAAAACGTACCGCATGAGCTTCGTCCACACAAAAACGTACCGCACGAGTTTCATCTACACACAAAAAACGTATCGCACAAATTTCATCTACACACAAATACGTACCGCACGAGTTTCCTCTACACAAAATACGTACCGCACGAGTTTCTTCTACACAAAATACGTACCGCATGAGTTTCCTCTACACACAAAAAACGTACCGCATGAGCTTCATCTACACACGAAAACGTACCGCACGAGTTTCCTCTACACAAAATACGTACTGCACGAGTTCTCTCTACACAAAATACGTACCGCACGAGTTTGACGTTGGGCCGGGAGCGGTCGTCGCGGTTCTGCTGCTGCGGCCGCTTCTCCCGGCGAGTCTCGCCCCGAGATAGAGAGACACTCTGGAAAGCTTTCGATCGCTGGGTTCCAAGATGGCAATGACTAGAGATGGAACAGTAGCTAAGAGGGTTAAAGAGCTTCTGAAGAAGCTTGGTAAAAGTGAAGGTAGCCTTCCGATTCAAGAGATTACTCAGCGGAGCGAGTCGAAGACTATGGAACTACACCAGTCTGTCATAGTTTTCAAGATGACTAGAGATACGGGAACGGTAGCTAATAAGACAGTAGATGAAATGAGAGATGAGGGTATAAACTATAAAGTATAAAGACATATGAGACATGACAGTGAAAATGGGAGAAGAACGCAGACTATGTGGATTATCTTCTAGAGGAATAATGCAACAGTATAGAAAATGTGAGAAAAACGCAGACGACGTGGGGGGCTACCTTCTGGAGACGCATGACGAATAGGATGGCGCGGATGACGCCGCGCCGCGAGCGCGTCGGCAGGTGCGGAGCCACGACTCTGAGCGAAACTGTGAGGTCGCCACAAAAAAAACGGTAGACCATTTTCGGCGTGTAGATTCACGCGATGAGAAAACATACACGTGGCGTAAATGTACGGACAGAATACACTGTTATAGTCTTCAAAATGTCTTGATATTCCTTCAAACCACTTCGGAATAGCTTCCGAAGAGACTGACCGCACTTTGACAACAGGAGATGATGGGACACGACACGACGCTTCTCGCGACACACTCACGCGAAACTGTGATATGATCGGAAAACAGATAGAAATGTAGACATACACATGGCGTTGGTAGATTTTCAGGAGACGTGAGACTGCTAAACGGAACACGGTTTCTCAAGTGAGACGAGTTCGTGTACAAAATCATTTTCTGAGTGTAGCTTCTCATTTCATGATTTAATCGCATGTAACGCAACACACAGATGTAGCGGTGGGAAACTGTCAGTTCGCGACCAAAAAAACTCTCTCCGTAAATAGGATAGCGTACGAAAAATATGTATACAGAACGCATACTACTATAATAAATAAAATCTATGAGAGCTCTCATTCTTTCTCACCCCGTCTTTCTCTCTTTTTCCCTCACTCTCTCACTCTTTGTGAGACGTCGAGATGAGTCTATCGAGGTAGAATAATCAAGTGTGATATCTGACAAACACTCTCTCACCGCACAGGTACGAATACCTCAATCACAATCGATGCTATTGTACGAGTATGAATGGGAAAGGTGGTGAATACGCAATACTCGTTGCAATCGTCTGCTGCGGCCCTGCACTGATGAGCGCTGAGACAGTAGACAGTAGACTTCATGGTTGTTCATTTTGATTTTATGAGTTAGTAGGATAAAGAAGAGAGTGAACAAAATCTTGAGGATTGAAAAATGGAAGTAAATCGCCGAGAAGAAGACGCGAGAGGAGGAAGAGTAGTAGTGAAAGAATCTGGCGAGCTAAAAATAGAGAGTGTCTCGGGGAGGAGCAGAAAGGTGGCGCAGCGAGCGGGAATCAGAATATCAGAAAGTGACGAGCGCCGTGCGATTCACAGGCACTCGGATAATTCACTCACTGCGCTAGAATGATGAACGGGGGGAGGAGGAGGAGAGGCGAGAAGGAGGAGCGGAGATGAATCAGGAGGGAGAAGGAGGAGGAGGAGGAGGAGAAGGAAGAGAAGGAGGAGTAGGGATACGACACCCCAATGCGAACGCCTCTTGGTCAATGATAATTGACAGTTGAGCGATAATTATTGAGCAATTGAGCGACGGTTAGTTGAAACGTGAACAAAAATGAGGTGTGACGTGAAAGTAAGAAAAAAACCTCATCGTCGAGACAGTGAGCTACGTACTATTTACGGGTACGGAAGTACGATTTGAAGACGGTGTGCCACACTACATTTCGGATACGCACGGTTGAGGTGTCAATTATACGGGTACGCTAGTGAAACACATGTCAAAGTCGGTGTTGTGAACTAATGAATAGGGTTATTGAAGGGGAGAGGAGGGGAAAGCTTGGTGAGAACTCGCTTGCCCTCTGACTCTGATTCCCCGAATCACCAACCACATCGGATTTCAAAATGACACAGTTCGATGCGCCAGACTCACAATCAAACAAATGTGACGAGAAGGAGAGGGAGAGAGAATAAGGAGAGAGAGAAAGAGAGAGGGAGGGAGTGAGTGAGCGAGTAACATGAGAATAGTCTGTGCCTCGCGGATGAAAAGCAAAATCAACAAGTTATGTATGAAAAAGGCAATACCTTTCATTTATGAAAGAGGGGGATTTCTCTAATCAGAGATGACGAGAGCGCGAAATAGAGAGAAAGAAAGAGAGGAAGAGAAGGGTGAGAAAAAAGAGATACAGAGACAGAGAGATTGAAACAATGTCCATCCTTGCTCAGCGTGGCGTGGAGAAATTGTAATTGTCGCGCCAAGCTGCAGGAGAGGAGGGTTCAGAAAACGTCCGCATCACTTTGAATATTTATGAATTTACTCGGATCTCTCTCTCTCTCTGCTACGAGCGCCCACAAATCATGACTGTAGTCTGGAAGCAATTGAGGCAGGCTAGAGGCGGGATGGTGTCTAGCGTGCCGCGAGATATCCCGAAAAAGCGCGAGTAGCCTGGCGAAGAAGCGAGAAGAAGGGTTATCCGTCGCCGGATGGTGTCCGTTCATTCCACCCGCCACTGATGAGCTTCCCCCTCTCCCTCTCTCTCTCCCCCCTCTCTCCCTATCTATCCACACAATTATGCCTCCGGAAAGAGAGAGAGAGGTGTCGAATTGAGCATGAAAGAGAGGGGATAGAGATATGAGAGGGGAGAAGAGAGTTGCGTGTTCCATAAATCGGGTTAGCCAGTGGCGGGTGAGTGTCTTGACTGTCAGAAGGCATTCACCTCCAAACACTGAGGAGGCGTGTGCGTCGCATCAGCACCATTCGAGCGTGGCGGAGGGAAACGGAGGGACGAGCACCTCGCGGGGGGTTTCATATCTCTCTCCATCTCTCTACCTCTCTGTATCTTATTACCGCACGCACATAGTCACAGCATATAGACGCCCGCCCGCCCTGGCCAATTCTATTCTGTATATGTATATGCTTCTGATCACGGTAAACAAGGCAGCGGTGCGAGAGGCATGTGCGTGCGTATTTGAATCTCCCGCCGGGACGAGAGGGGCGGGCAATCGCGGCGAGAACCGCGAGCGTTTGAATATTTCCGACGCCTTTTCTCTCTCTCTTTCTCTCGCCCAGTGCAGCAGCCGCGCCGCATGACCGACGCGCCGCGTCTACGTCTCACCTACTGCGTTTAGCCGGCGTTGACAGGAGCGCGGCGGAGCTATTATTTTGCTATTCGCTCTTCTTTCTATTTTGTGCGGAACAAGGCGAGGCGCGTTTGCCTCGTTCAGGTTTTTTTGTTATTGCATTATTGCGTAGTGTCATCTCGCTGATTCGAGAGTGTCGTTCACACCTCGAAACTAGCCCCCGTTTGCGCACACGTGTACCCCCGCCATCCAGCTGACGTGGTGCCTGCACTTTTTTGTATGCACTTTCCTTTCCGCTCGACACTCTCATGTTGGAAATGTTCGCATCGCGATTGTCCTCCGTGTGATGATGACAAGCAATCAGCTATCACATCATATCGCAGTGCATGTGTGTAAAGCGCTGTGCTTGCCTTCACACACTCGTCCATTGTCATACCGCGTATTATTGTTGTCCCTCCCCCCCTCCCCCATCATCCATTCATTCGCATATTGCAGATGGGCTACGTAATAGCTGTCGACACGTCCCTATCGATGGCGCTGCAGCCCGACGGAACAGGTGCGTGGCGCTCGTCATGATGATCCTTTTTTATATCATGCACTATCGTTTTCATGACTAATCCTTGTTGAGTGGGCGATGTGGACGGGGAGAAAACGCGGTTCGCGCTGGCTCGGCGGCTCGTCGCTCAGCTCGTCGACCGCGCCCACAACATCAACCCCCGCCCCAAGATCGCGCTGGTACTCCAACGTTCTGATATCTGGTATACTATAGTGTCCACAGTACCGCACGGGCGAGCAGTTGGAGCTGCTCACTGACGCGGTGACGGACGGCGCGCACGCCACCGACCTCCTCAACAAGGGGTGAGTTATAATAATACTAATAATAATAGTTTTTATTTGTATGCATTTGTGGCGAGAAACACGGGATCGAAGGAAAAGTGGGTTGTGCCTCGATGGCGATTGTCCAGTCGAAACCGAGATTTTCCAGCAAGACACTCTACGGCTGCTCGAAGATGGGGAGACTGTTCGAGGACATTGAGAAGCGCGTCAAGCCCAAGCACGACGACACGCTCATTACCTTCACCGACTGCAGCTCGTTTGACGTGAGTGTGAAACAAGCTTCCCCTTCTCTCTTTTTTTGATGCGAATATCAGCTTATCCTTTGTGATTCACATGGGTGAGAATAGTGTTATTCAGAAGAGGATTTTGTTCTTTTTCTCTTTTTGTGCGGGTAATTGAAGGTAGTGTTCACTCTGAATTTGAAAGTTGATTATTTTATTCAAAACACTTTTAAACATAATTTTTGAAACAAATATCTGTCAAACAGACATTCTTATCTGTCAAACAGACAACAGACCATGAATCTATTTTCAAACAAAATTCATTACCATTTCATTCGAATCTCAGAGTGTACACTACCTTTAAGTGTGTCCTCTTTCTCGTGTGTCCGGTTTGTTGTCCGGCTGTTATTGGTGCCGGATGGATGCCCCGGTCTTGCTGCGGCAGCGCCTGTGTGTGTGTGTGATGTTATGCTGTAGTTTCGAGACGCGAACCGGTCTCGCGTTGCGCGCGCGCGACCACCATCCCGTTTCGAAGAGCGCACTAGGCGCCCTTAGCATGCGATTCACGCCTGCCCCGCCCTGATCTCTGCTTCTCAGTGTTGTTGTTGTTGTTGTTTAGAGGGAGACGGAGGCGGGTGGCGTTGTTTACCCAGCTGTTGTGCGAGCCAGCTCGCACGTGGGGGACCGTGGGCATTGAGAGAGCGCTGAGAGCGTGAGGCAGACTAGTGTGTGTGTGTGTGTGTGTGCTCGCTGCAAATGAGGGAATTCGCTTCCCGTGCCACGAGACAACAACGAACACGAAACAAGTGATGCATTGAAATATGTGACACGGTGTTGTGTCTTTTTCGTTGCTGACGGCCACATCTGCAATATGTTTTGTTGTTTTTGTGGTCCGGACGATAAGCACAAACACGCTTGTTGATGAGCGATGCAGGGACGATGTGTGATCGTAGATTAGCTTATCATGAGTGATAACAATCTGGACATGCTCATTCGACACTATATACATGATACCCAATGCAAACGTCGCATTTGGGAAATGCCTATGCGGGGGAGGGACAAGTAAAATTTAGTATGTTTTTTTATTGTGAAGACGTGGGATAACCGGTTTGATATCTGGTAAGGTTGTGCGAATAATAGCTTATTCTTTGTCATTCACACGGTCGACGGACATGTTGCTCAGAAAAGGATTTTATTCTTTTTAAAAGAAAGTGCATTATTTCTGCAAATCGTCAAATCGCTGAAATGGGCGCTGATTTTCGAGTGTCATTTTCTCAAAATCTCCAGATCCGCTTATACACGGTGATTGTTCAAACTAATTACGGATTTTGGATGTAGAGAGTTGTAAAATCCTTGATCACATTATGAGATGATTTGACTAGTCTCATAAACAAGTAGCATAACAAAATTGATAGCAGAAACAGAGGGATAATTATCGTTTTTCATCTGTCTCGCTGAAACAAAAAGGGAAATACATGTATTTGTATACCCGCGAAACGCGAAACGGATTGAAATCGTTGCGTTACACTGCGCTCGGGAGCTCGTGTTCTTTGGCCATGCTTGTCGAGTAACATTTCAGGGTGAAATAGGGGGGAGTACAAGTTCAGTGTGCTCTCGATTGTGAAGACTTGAGATATAATGATTTGGTGTTGGTAGAAGGTTGTGCGAATGTCAGCCTCTCTGTGCACATAGGAGAGTACACGTGTTTGACAGGGGCGACATACATATAGTTCTGTGCTCGCAATAAGTTGCGCGCGGTGGAATAGATCAGAGAAAGACGGAGAGTCAGTTCTCGGCAATAGCGCGCAAAACAAGAAAGGCGGACGGTTATGGTGCCATATTTCGAACGGCAAGCGGGGTACAGATCGAAAAATATCGCTCTGGCGCAGTTTTATATTATAGTTTTGCTTGTCAGGGCGACATGAACTTCTTCACCCCGTGCGAGGCGCGCTTCGTGGTCGTGAACACGCGACGGGAGACGATGGACGAGAAGCAGATCGAGGAGATTGACCAGATCGCCGCCGAGAGCGTCGGATACGAGGTAGGCGTCTCTTCCGCCATTCCTGTGTCTTCCTCAATCATGGTCGGCCCTATGTGTGCAGTGTGCATGTATTGTTTGTGAATAGAAGAGCATTAAACCGTCCAAAAGTATCCGTATCCGCTTTATATACGTGGATGGAATGATTTGATTGGCTTTCACAGGTGTCGCCTTCCAACGAGGAGATGTACCACCACTTTTTCTACACGGACTTCCACTCGGACGCGGCTCTCGTGGAGGCGCTGTTCGACGAGCTCTTCGCCCTCCCCACCTACAACATCACTCTCGGCATGCTCAATATGAGGGCAGTGGTGAGTATGTGGTCATTCGTATATCTTTGTAATCTTTGTATTTCCGCTTCCCGCTCATTTGCATGCAACGACGAATTTTTTTTCCGTATGAAATTTGAATTTGTACCGGTGGTTAGTAGCATTCATATTCATTTATTTGTGTTGTCTCTGAATGTTTTTATTTCTGATGTTGCGAGAAATGTATGTGTGGGTTGTTAATATGCTGGTGCTGCTAGCTGCTAGTCTCACTGTGCTCTATTGCAGCTATCCCCCGCGTGCTGGGAGGAGCCGAGCGGTGAGATGGAGGTGTTCGGCTTTTGCCGCTCGCAGAACATGCTCAACTGCCCCGTCGCCTCCCACCACGTCGTGCTGCCGGCGCTGGCCGCCGAGGTGGGTCGGGGTATGGGCTAATCGTTGACTCGTTATCGTTTACGATATGTATATTGCATCAGATTGACGTGTAGTGCAAGTACGTGTGGTGTGGAGATATCGGGTATACCGTGAACGTGAATGGTATCCATTTAGATTTTTGCATAAGCATATGAGAGAGAAAAACGTGTCTATTTCTGTTTCTCACTTGGACTATGGGTGTGCTGGTTACTCACAGCGCTTAGCCCTTGTGTGTGTATGCACTTGATGTAAAGTCAGGATATAGCGATTGTGGATGAATGATTGGCTGATTAGGTGGAGGACGGGGAGCGTTCGTTGGACGCGCCGGACAAGGAGACGGAGACGCCGCACCTGCCCGCCCTCCTCTCCGAGACACTCGCCACAGAGGTGCGTTGTTTTTATTACTTTTTTTACAGAAGTGCGTTCTGTTTTATTACTATTTTACTACAGCGGTGCGTTCTATTTCTATTGTATAACTACTGCGTTCTATTTTTTGTTCCCATAGTATGTTTCGCGTTTTCATCTCGCATGTGTATACTAAGTGGCCGCTCTTATCGTAAAGGAGAGAGAGAGAGAGAGAGAGAGAGAGAGAGATGACGGGGGTTATATACATTATATTATCATGCAGAGTATGTCTCGTTTGTTCTCTGTTGTATCATGTATTATATTTTTCTTCATTCAGTCTAACGGACGGCGTGAGCAGATAGGAAATACTAATGAACTCTGTGAGCGTGTCGTTAAACATTGATTCCTGATGTGTGACGCAGATTATTATACTCTGCGCCAGAGCGATAGTTTTCGATCTACCTCGCTTGCAGTTCGAAACACGGTGCCATAACCGTCTGCATCTCTTGTTTAGCGCGCTATTGCCGAGAGCTGACTCTCCGTCTTCCTCTGATCTACCCCACCGCGCGCAACTTATTGCGAGCATAAAACTATACTGTAATAAATGCATTCATTAATTTCAGTCGTCTGTGGCGCTGGCGCGTCTGCCGTCTGGCCGATTCGCCGCCCTCTCCTCCCACGTTCAACCCAACGGCAGCCACGCACTCATGCTCAGCAGGCTGCCCGAAAGGTCGGTTTTCACCGGTTTACATTTATAGCGGTTTCCAAACGACTTGTGCAAAGGAATATTTACCTCCGAGAAAAGTTTGTCATTTCATAATTGCCATGGAACACATATGTTTCATTCACGCCGTATGTCAACTGTCGCTGTATCGCTGTAATATGGCTTGGATATATTTTTTTCTCGAAAACTAGTATAGTCGGCGCGCGATTGAAGAAGACGTCCACGGAATGATGGTAATTGCCACTGTTTTGATGGCAATTGCCACTGCCGCTGATGGGCTCTGATGACTACTGTGATTGCGCGGTAAAGGCGGTAGCGGCCGAGGAAAGTGCGAGAGAGAGGTCAAAAAGATGAAAGACTAGCCGCGTGCCAGCTGGCATCTACATGCTCTCGACACACACTGCTTACAAAATAATAAATATCTCCGAAGGTTTTCGATAGGATACATTCCTCTTAGCTGTAGGCTACATGAGGGTCAACGTCAACCATGAATGTTATAATTCAACACTTGATTTTTGAAATCACCCCAATATTGGGTAACTAAACCGACGCCACCGTTGACAATTTCCTATATGCACCAGTAGCATGCAAAGTGTCACGGGTTAAAAACAGCAAATTCTAGATATTCTTATCAGGTGTCTTCGAGTTCTCTCGAACACATATAATTTCAAGTGAAAGTAGTATCGCATTTGGTGTTGAAAAGTTTTCCTCTCTTTTGCCACAGAGGAGAGGAGGGTTATCCTTCTGTCAAAAGTAGACTACATTCTGGCTGGCGAGAGTGAGAGGGACACACTGTGGGCAAAGTAACATTCACCGAACGGAGAGTAGACTACTTTTAGCCAGTTGAGGGGTAACATTTCGGAAACTAAGCGAGATAAAATATAGGTCAACCCGTCCCGTCACGATGTTTTTTTCGGAACAAATTTGCTTGTGAGAGTTTTGATGTGAGATTATGCCAAATTTAAAGGGAGTGTACACTCTGAATTCCGAAGTTGAATTAGCACCGGGGTGTGAAAAAAAGTTGAAAACGACTCAGTTTTGTCAATACAACTATTAGCTGAAAATGTCTGCAAGTAGTTGAAAACTGAGCGCCAAATGTATCAAAATGCAGAAATTGGTGCCAATTGGTGCCAATTTTCAATGTTCAACAGATTTTTTCATCGACATATAGGTATCTCCGACACATAGTTGCATTGACAAAAGTACATTATTTTCAACATATTTTCACATCCCGGTGCTAACTCAACTTTGAAATTCAGAGTGTACACTCCCTTTAAGCACTTCATAAATTATAGGTGGTGGACTGTACTAATATTGTCTGAAAATACTTTTATATGAACTCCAATCGTATTTTCCGTGGATATCTTCTTTACATTCCACTCTTTTCACGAGAGACATTAGGGTGGTTAGACAACGATCAGAACCCATTATGTTTTCAATGCGTTTTCAATATGACAAAACTTTGCGGGGCTACTCAGGGTCGAACCCACGGACCGCTGCTTGCTAAGTAAGAGCGTTACCACTAGGCCACTTGTTCATGCGAGACGCATCCGCGAAATAGAGATATGAACGTCCGAAGAAATTCTGCAGTCTGCATAACTCCTTGTCATACGGTGCCAATTAAAGCCTGTCCCGGGTTGAGGCTACAACAACAACAACACAACAACAACAACAATAACAACAACTGTTCAGCAACAACATTAGAGCACGATGATTTTTTGCTTTGAAAATGCTGAGCTGGTTGCGCGCTCAAGATGTAGGGTCACTCTTCGAAACAGCCCCTTCGAATCGGCGAAGTCTAGTATACGGAGAGTTGATGCTTGCAGCAGCGGCCTTCCGGAGTACATGCCGTCTCTGTCCCGGGTGGAGGTGGGTCTGGCTGTCGGCGCGGCGGCCGACGCGGGGTGCGACCTACACTTTGCCGCCATGCCCCAACACGCACCAGCCAGCTACAATCGTCAGTCCAGTTTACTTTTACCTCTTTCCTTTTTGATCTGATCTCTCAACATAGTGTTGACTTGATGCTGTTGTTTTGACTGTGATCACTATGTAAAGTTTTATCGAATGATAGTTGTTGTATTTTTTTTTGCAGAGAGCAAGTCGAACGCGGCCGGAATGAACAACGACATTTCGAAGATTGTGCGGCTGCTGAAGAAGCTGCCCGACAAGAGCAGCCAGTTCTACGCGGAGGTGAGAGAGAGAGAGAGAGAGAGAGAGAGAGCAGTGTCTTCGAAATAGAAAAAAAGTCACTATCGAAGGGAGTTTCGAAGAAATTGACTGCTGAGCGTCCGATTTATCCGGAAGCTGAACATGACATCACAATCGCAACTATATGAAGGGAAGCATACAGTAAGGAGTAGGGCCAAGATCTCGTGGTTAGCTAACGCCGGTGGAATACAGTTTAGCAATCGAGGTTAGTGGTGAATGACGATTCTTGATCTAAGCCGCCAAGGTGCGAGCCACTTATCATCTTATCCCCACCTTTATCTTCTATCCAGTACTATCAGCCTCTGATGTATGAGTTGCATGTTATCCTCTTATCACTTTGCAAAGAACGTTTTTTTCTTATAATTTCTCAAAAAAAGTGTTTCACTGATGCGTATACATCATGTTTCTACGAGTGCATATTCTCTGTGTCACCGTGACAATGACAGGAACAATGAAACGGACAATAATTGATAGAAATGAAAAAAATGAACCGACAATGAGTTTTGCAGGTGAACAAGCTGCGCAATCTGGCGATGGCGATTGGCGCGCCGGCGCTATGCGACGAGGTCGGCAAGCTGCTCGTGGTGGGTCGAGGGTCGTTCATCGGTTAAGATGTGGTCAGTCTCTTCGAAACAGTCCCTTCAAAACGCCTTCGAAACACGCTAGTGGGTCGTGTTTCGAAGACGTTTCGAAGTCTGTTGCGCAGGCGTTTCGAAGAGTCTGACCGCTACTTTAGGCCTATAGTAATTCGCCCAGAAATCTGGCGTGTTTGAGCAGAAACAGTGTGCGAAGAAGATGCAGACTCGGAGGTCGACTCGTTATTTAGTCTGTGAGAACTCGAAAACAACTCAAAGATATTTGCTGTCGTGATATAGGTGTCGGGACAGAAACAGTGTTTGAGAGTGCAAGGATATGTTTATTTGTGTTTTTGGGGGTGAATTCACATGGTTGTTGTTCAGACGGAGGCGGCCGACTCTCCCAAGGCGGTCAAGCAACACGCCGAGCACGTCGCCACTATCATGGCAAAGTGAGTCACAACTCTCTTTTTTCATTTGACTTGCAAGTATGCGTTTCACATGGTGACTAAATGGGACAGATATATTTTGGATGTAATCCTTGGCCTTGTCAATGACAACACATACTAGTAACAAACTATGCTACGATAATGGTTCAGTAAGTGTTGTGATGATCTCATCCAGGCGGTTTTGTGTAGTTTGTGTTTGCAGGCCGCCATCTGCGGTGGACATCCCGCCGCTACTGTTGTGAGCATGGATCCATGGATGAGTGGACATCTCGCATTCCGCGAGCCTGTTCCCAGATAGCATCTTCAGGCTATTGTCCGCGCAGTCTGCCAGCCAACGAGCACTTTCCGAGTTCCCCTTCCCCTTTTCCCCCACTCCCCCCCCCCACATTCTTCTCAAATCGGGTCTCTCTAACTATATATCGAATTGTAGGTGTTTTATCACTGTGTTTTTGATCTCAGCCGAGAGTGTTATGATTGCATGATTTTTTTTTCGTCTCTGTGGTATGTGATGTTCTAACGAATTAGCAGTTGGTAAAAGGTTTTATTAAATGTGGATCAGCGCAGTTTGTTGTGAATGAATGAGAGGTTCGCCGACCTTGTCTATATCTGGATATTGTGTTGGTTTGGTACTGCCGGTCTCTTCGGAATGCCGTTTGATACTCTCGAATGGGAGTTTCGAAAAGATCGTAGAGACTGACGTCTATTATTGTGTTGAAGGTGGATGCAGCACGGCTTTGCTCCCACACACTCATGCGCATGACAAGTCGATTACTAGTACTGGTGCGTCGGTTACTATTACTAGTTTTTTTTACTATCCTGTACTGTCTGTTAGCAGATAATATTTGTGTGTATTAGAATTTGCAGGTGGGAGCGTGGTTTTACTTTACCTGATGGAAGTTGAGTACTGTTACTAATAGTGACTGATTAGTTCCTATCATTTACTAGTTCGATTTTCAGGTAGGATTGTGCCTTGTGGGTATCCCACTCTACCTCATCACTCAACACAGCGATGGCTTCAGCCTCACCAACATGGTGCAGGGTGAGTGAGGGGGCGGGGCGTCCTCGTGGGTGGTTCCTTTCACTTTGAGGAATTCATCAAAAGCGAAGTGGTCCTTCTATTTCTATATGATTGATTATTCCTGAAACGTCAGGGTCGAAATGTCTGTATTCATCTCCACAAATTTCTCTCTCTCTCTCTCTCTCTCCTGTTATGTTCTTTCACCAGAGCAAATGATTCTGATTCTTTATGTGATCAGTGTCAGCGAAATATTTTTTTTAATTTGAATTTCTTCCAGTGATTGATTATTCATAAAAACACATTCAGAGCCACCGCCCGACATCTCGTACGGTATCATAATGGACGCGGGTTCGACGGGCACGCGACTCTTTCTCTATCAGTGGACAGCCAACAGCGACAAGCAGCTCATTGGTGGGTGGAGAGAGAGGGAGAGAGAGAGAGGGGGGGGAGAGAGGGAGAGATAGAGGAAAGAGAGACAGAGGAGAGAGAGGAGAGAGAGAGGAGAGAGAGAGAGGAGAGAGAGAGAGAGAGGGAGGGAGAGAGAGGAGAGAGGGAGGGAGGAAGAGAGAGAGAGAGAGAGAGAGAGAGAGAGAGAGAGAGAGAGGAGCTTCGCGTTGCTTGCAGCCATCGAGCCGGCGCTCGACCACGCCGGCCAGCCAGTAGTGAAGAAGGCCTTCCCCGGCCTGTCCACATTCGCCGACAAACCTCACCAAGCGGCCGGTGCGTTTTTTTTTTCGTGTTTATTTTTGTTATTGTGTAAATTCTTTCCCCCTTTTTACTCTTTTTTCTTTACTCTCAATCCGTTCTACATTTTCCCCGTACATTTTTTTTTTGGAAATATCGCAGTGCCCCGTGAAAAATACGCTTCGGTCGGTGGGTATATCGCAGGCGATGTTTTTTTTCCAGACAATTATTCACAGTACGCGCATCGATCAATACTAGTAGTATAAGGAATACTTTTAACCAGATACTAGAGCCGTCTCGCTGTTACAGAGAACATTTAAAAATGATTGCATATATGCATTGGACGTTGCCACTACCCGCAAATGACTCGCACCCTTTCACGAGAGATATTAGGGTGGTTAGGCAGAGGACCCATTCGATCTCTATTTGACAAAACTAACTAACTATATTTTCTAACTATCTAACCAACTAATTATATTTTCTATATTTTCTTGTTTGCAGAGTACATCAAGCCGCTGCTGGAGTACGCGGTGGAGTTTGTGCCGCGCGAGAAACGCCCCTACACACCCATATTCCTCTTTGCCACCGCCGGAATGCGACTAGTGGACGAGAAGTGAGTGCGGCGAGTCTTATTCAGAAGTTGGTGGGGGATGTGGTATGGTGAAGTGTTTAGAAGCAGATAGAGGGGAGAGAGGGAAAGAGGGAGGGAGAGAGAGGGGGGAAAGGGGAGAGGGAGGGAGGGAGAGTTTTGTTTGCAGGCAGCAAGCGGCTATCCTCTCCGACCTGCACACCAAGCTGCCCCAGATGACGGAGATGCAGGTCATCAAGGTGGGATAGTTGAACTTTCTTTTTCTTCTTCTTTGTAAGTTTTGCAACGATGATTTCGCATTGATGATTGTAGTGTGATGATGTAGTTATGTACAGTACATATTTTGAACTGTTTAACGGATAGTGTTCGTTCATTTTTGTTACGTACTCGATTGCAGGAGCACATTCGAGTGATCGAGGGCAAGTGGGAGGGTATCTACAGCTGGATCGCCGTCAACTACATTCTCGGTGCGTCTCTCTCTCTCTCTCTCTCTCTCTCTCTCTCTCTCTCTCTCTCTCTCTCTCTCTCTCTCTAATTCTCTGGTTCCCAGGCCGCTTCTCGCCTGCTCCAGACCCCGCTATCCGCTTGCCCACTGTCGGCATGAGCGATATGGGCGGAGCGAGTATGCAGGTGAGTGGGAGGGGCGGGACTTTGAGGGGCGGAGTTTATCGCGTGTATGCACTGCACTATGCGAATTTCACATAAAATGATACAAATGTGTAAACATAAATGATGGTATCATATTTCAAAAAAAAAAATCAAGGATAGAATAAAGGACAATAATGATGAGTACAGTAATATTTTATAATGACATGTCTACTGTCTGTCAGATCGCGTACGCGCTACCGCATTCACCACTGATCTCAACTTCGCCTTTTCAACTGTCTTTAAAATGTGCCTATTGTAGATCGCGTACGAGCTGCCGCAGAACGACTCGTTCCGATCGGAGGCGGTGGAGAACGTGAACCTCGGCTGCCGCGACGACGACCCGCGCTTCAAGTACAAGCTCTTTGTCACCACCTTTCTCGGCTATGGCGTCAACGAGGGTGAGTGGAGTGTGTGTGTGAAACATTTTAAATTTGTGTGCGTGGATAGCGAACGTTTTATGGTATAGATAAAGTTTGAGGGACAACTGGAAAATATAGAAACAACGGTGGTAGAGAGAGAGAGAGAGAGAGAGAGAGAGAGAGAGAGAGAGAGAGAGAGAGTGAGAGATCGTGTCAGGCCTTCGTCGCTACGAGCAGTCGCTGTCGAACGCGATCCGCGAGAACGGGACGGCGATCCGCGACGAGTGCATGCCGGTGAATCTGCAGCGGACGGTCGTCAGAGAGGACGGCACACAGTTTATGCGCAAGGTGAGAAGGACAGTGAGAGTGTGTTGATGGAGAAAGATGCGACACGTGTGTTGCGCTTAGGTGTATCGTTGTCAGCACGCTTACGTGATTTTGTTTACAAATTTCGAGTGTGCTTATTTTGAGTGTGCTTTTCACCGTTTAACCACGACGTTTTGAATGATTGGATACCTGTAATTCTGCTACATGGTTGATTCGCACTGCTCGTTCCCATTCCTTTTGTCTATCATTTCGAGAAGTGAGATGACATGATTTTTTCGTGTTGTTCATTGTTTTCGTGTGTTCATTGTGATTACACTGGCATTGACAGGGTGTGGGCGACTGGCCGGGTTGCGTGGAGCGTATCGGGTCGCTGCTGACGGAGTCGACTGGCGAGACGAGCTGCGCCACCGGCAGCTGCTACCTCAACACGTTGGTGTACCTTGTTTTTTTAGTAGCGTTCAGTCTGTTCGAATCTCCCTTCGATGGTGACTCCGAAACGCCTTCGACACACGACCAAACAGCGTGTTTCGAAGGCGAAGGGGCTGTTTCGAAGAGACTGAACACGCCTTTACGCTTACAAATTAAGACTGTGTGTCTGTGTTGTTTTGTGTTGTTCAGCTGCTACCTCAACACGTCTGTGGTTTTGTTGTTTTAGCTTTTTTACCGAATGGAATTATATTAATAGTTGTTCTTGAATCGTGTGATCTCAATCAATTAATCGTTATATCGGAATATGACAACACAATCATGAATGATATG
Source organism: Rhabditoides inermis (assembly GCA_963966185.1). Taxonomy (NCBI): domain Eukaryota; kingdom Metazoa; phylum Nematoda; class Chromadorea; order Rhabditida; family Rhabditidae; genus Rhabditoides; species Rhabditoides inermis. Next base: position 137,883 of record CAWZYM010000403.1, read on the forward strand.
AAGCATACAGTAGTGCCTAGGATGCGAGATACATACATAGGCTAACGCCGGGGAAAGACAGGTTGGCTAACGAGGTTAGTGGCGGGAAGACGATACTTGATCGATATACATTCCCGGACAATTAGAGTACCATTATTGACGTGTAGAGCTTCGTGTTTTCCTTTGCTTCCATGCCAAGTAGGATCTCGTCGCGCCATAGCTGCTTCCACATGAGGATACTTCCCGCCGCCTCACTGGTTACTCGGGAAGGATTCTTGTCGATGACCGAACATTCGGCGGCGGCGGGGCGGGGCAAAATGAAGACCCGACCGCACGCCGCGGGGAAAAGTTTTTCCCTGTGATCTGTTGAGGCCTTTTCATTCTTAGTGACATTTCATAAGCTCGTTAGGTTTGCGATAAGAGAATATTTTTCTGATGTCGTTTTTTTTTCAAGGTTTCGATTCAATTCAATTTTTGTAAAAGAAAGATCATCTCGTTCTCGTTGTAGGAAGTTGTGTCTTTCTTGTCAACTCACTCAGACAAGATGTTAAAAAGAACATGTTTCAGTGTAGCCGCACCGTCGATCTCGCTCTCGGACCTTGAGTTCTACGGCTTTTCAGAGTACTGGTTCTCGGGTGAGTGGGGTGACGACGTGGGTGGTCTGACGTCACTTCATCGTTGTATATGACGTGATGTTTCAGTGGAAGACGTGCTATCACTGGGCGGAGAGTACAACTACTCGCGAATTAGTCAGAAGGCGAGCGAATTTTGTGCGCAGAGATGGAGCACCATTCAGGTAGGGAGTGGGCGAGAGAGAGAGGGAGGGAGGGAGGGAGAAAGGGGGAAGTGAGAGAGAGGGAGAGAGAGAGAGAGATGTTTTCTTTCAGTCGCAAGTTCGCCGCAAGCTGTACGCCAAAGCGAACGACGATCGCCTGCGCTCACAATGTTTCAAGGTGAGAAAACTGACATTTAAGATGACACTCAAAATTTTGGGAACGTTTCAAATTAACTAATTCTCGATTCAGTCTGCGTGGGTGACGGCGGTGCTGCACGCGGGCTTCGGACTCGACAAGACGCACAACCGATTCAAAAGCGCCTTCACCATCGCCGGACAGGAGGTGAGGGGGGAAGGAAGGATAATGAGAAAGAAACAAGAAGATAGCGGTGATCGGACAATGGGAGACGGGAGATGACGAGAGCGGTATGAGAGTATATTGTGTTCTTTAATTCTAGAGGATGAAATGTATGCGTATGCGTATGCATTTCTACCAGTATTCAGTATCTGTAAGTGATTGTGTTTACAGGTGCAATGGGCTCTGGGCGCGATGATCTACCACATGCGCTACTTTCCGCTGCGTGATGCGCAGGTAATGCGGCGTCGTGGGTGGTCTATAGTTGTTATTCAGTTGTTGTTGTTTTTTTTGGCAAATTAACAGATAACGTTCTCCTTCTATATTTTCGGCATGTAAAATCAATTGAATAACATTGTTTTCGTTGTCCTCCCTACGTTGACCCCCCGTGTTTTGCAGTTGACCACCTTCCCTCTCTGACCGCACTCTCTTGCATGCTTGCACCCGAAACATACCGTGTGTTGTGCATGTCTATCCCTCTATAATTACTAATAAGTGTATTACCGTGTACATGTGAGAGAAACCGTGCGAGACATCATAATGATCTAACAACCTATCAACGATCTAAAATGATCTATCGACCCTCCCCATTGCAGGTTCGCGTCGCTCACTCGACCTCGTCTGATTTCAACCCGCTCGCCGCGCTGCTCATTGTGGCAGGCGTGTGCGCACTGGTATACGTGCTGGTGTCGTGGCGGTCGACGCGGCAGCGCGGCATGCGACGCGAGAACAGCATGTGGGGCTACATGATGCTGCCCGCAGACGACCCATTCAAACTCGCCCGCCAACCCGCCTACGCGTAGTGCCTCTTTTAAAGGGAGTGTACACTCTGAATTTCGAAGTTGAGTTAGCACTAGGATGTGAAAATAGGATGAAAATGATGCACTGTCAATACAACTATGTGTCGGAGATAGCTCTAAGTCTGTGAAAAGTTCTGTTGAACACTGAAAATTGGCACCAATTGGCACCAATTTCTGCATTTTGGCACATTTTGCGCTCAATTTTTATCGACTTGCAGACATTTTCAACAAATAGTTATACTGGCAAAATTGCATCGTTTTCATCATATTTTCATGTCCAGGTGTTAACTCAACTTTGAAATTCAGAATGTTCACTCCCTTTAAGTTGCAGTCAGTCTCTTCGAAACATTTCGGAAATGCCGTGCGATGCCTTCGAAACACTTTGGAATTGCTTCCGATGAGACTGACCGTTACAGCCTTTTCGCCTACGGGTTTTTAGCACTACTAAGTTGCACTCTGTGATAGCGACCGCCGCTTTATTTCAAGGGAGATTTTTTTCTCGTGTGTGTTTCTATTTTTTATATTTTTGAAGAGAGGTGTTATTTATTTGGATTTTCTAGCACGATTCAGTATTTGATTTGTTTGTATGCGCACTTTGTACTAACATATTGAGGGAATAAATATGATTTGTTGATAAGTTTTGGTTGGAAAACGTTTCTTTTTTTTCTTTTTTAACAGATTAGGAACGCACAAACACATCCATTCCCTGTCATATTTGATTGGAACAAATTTCGACGCCTTTTTCATCGAGAAGCAGGAAGCAGAGAGTTCGCCTGCCGAACTCCTGTCTGATACATCGCGCGTGTGATATCAGTTTTGAAAAAAAACCTAGCACTTGAGTGTTGTTTGATCTTCGAACTCAATGATCTCGATATTTCATAGACTACAAAAAAATACAATTATTTTTTTTGTTATTGTCATCGACACATTCAGTCATGTGGAATTGTGCAAGTACGCCTACCGGCAGTTATCGTCGAAATGCAATTATGCCGCTCACAGCCAGATCAGCGGTGATCGCTAGAATCTCGAGCCCAATGCACCCAGTGTCATGTGCTTTAAGTGGTGTACGTGCAGTCAATCAGATCATAAAATAATCCCTTCCTTACGTTTGCATGTTGACAACGGAATAGAGATAGTGTAAAGTGCGCTATTAGATAGTATTTTCACATGTGCGATTTGGAACATCTTGGGGTTTTACACTCCCAGATTGCTTTATGGAACATTTGATTTGTTGTAGTATAAAGGAGAACGTATTATGCGCCTGACAAATAACAGCGGATTGTTAGATTCGATTCGCGCAATTGGCAAGATTTGCAAACCACGCAATCCAAGTTGTGCACCTGGGAGGAAAATTGTGACTGATATGGTGTGTTTTTATAGTTTTCCGCAAAGCTATAACCAATATATCTTGCAACCTTAACATGCCGATAACATTTTTTAAAGATTTTTTTGGAGTGGAAAGTTTGCTGAACAGTCAGCTGATTCTCACGACAAGTTTATCGGCACAAAACACGACACGATCACAACGTTCAGAGAACAAACGACACAAGTTTACTTACACGAAAATGGCACAACCACGTTAACGTTTTTGATATTATATGACAATAAGTGTTTTCACAGGAATGGATATTGCATAACGAGAGAGAGAGAGAGAGAGAGAGAGAGAGAGAGAGAGAGTTCGATACCAGTAATGAGCGACAGATGCGCGTGTGACAAGTTGAGGGAAACTTGGAAAGGAGGAGGGAGGAAAAAAAGGAAAATGGGAATGGTTGAATTGGGGCTGCGAGTAGAAGTAGTAGGTACAGTCTAGAGAGCATAATCCTCTTTTTCCACGTCCCTCACTGACAGTTGTTGCCGCGAATCGAACACCTACAAAATTATCATAATTGGATGTTTACACCTGGCCGAGAGCAATTTTCCAATTTCCAACTGCAGGTGTATTTTAATAAACACTTATTTTGTGTGATGATGGTCAAGCTACATGGTACGGTCAGTGAACATGATACAAAAAAAGAATTGAGAATATTTTTCTCGAATCACATTACCAAGTGCTACTCGATTCAAGATAAATATTCTTTTGCGCTCTCACAAAATCAAAAAGGAGATGCAAAAAGCTGTCATCGCGATTTGCCAAAAAAGAAGAGACCCACATCGGGGGCAGCTTGTTGCTACATGGTAGTGAACATAATTCAAAAGGAGATGCTATCATTTTGATTTGCCAGAAAAAAGAAGATGCTCACATCGGGCAGCTTGTTGCTCTCCTCGTACGCTTGGCGCTTGTAGACGGGCCAGAAGCAGGAGACGAACACGGTGATGCACACGATCACACACACGTTCCACATGATGAACGGCCCTGCAGAGGTACGAATTCATAAACACTTCACAAATTCACGTTTACAAGTGATTTCTTCTCGATCGATACACTATAGCCGCGGATCGTTTGTGATTTGATCAGGGTGCGGTCAGTCTCTTCGGAATCGATTCCGAAGTGTTTCGAAGGCATAGCAAGTAGAGATGGGCGAATAATGTTTTTGGACGAATAACGAATAATTTTTATTCGTTCGATTAATCGTCGAGTTCGATTATTCGAATATTATTCGATTAATCGTCAGCGCTCGAATAACGAATAAAAATTATTCTATTATTCGATTAATCGATTAATCGACTGAAATTTTTCTCAAATAACCAATAGTCAGAGGTATTTTTAAGTATTTCATGTGTTTTTGTGATCAATTATTCGAATAATTGAACAATAAAGACGAATAACGAATAAAAATTATTCGATCGATTAATCGAACAGATATTTTATTCGAATATTATTCGATTAATTGTGAGATCTCGAATAACGAATAAAAATTATTCGATTAATCGATTCATCGAATAATTATTCGGATTTTATTCGTATTCGATTAATCGTGCACATCTCTAATAGCAAGGCATTCCGAGAGTGTTCGGGAGTGTTCGGGGGTATTCCAAAGGCAATTCGGGAGTGTTCTGGGGGGCGATTCGCAAGGCAGTTCCGAACCGTTTCAGAGGCATTCGGGAGTGATTCGAAGAGACTGGCCGCAACTTCAGTTCGTTCGCATGCAAACGAAATGACAGTCTCGGTATGGTGTAGATAAATCTGAGACGTCGCGAAAGATCGACCGGGAAGACTCGCTCACATTTCCAAGTGACCACCGTGTCGACGTCGGCCACGCGGCTGACGCACGTCTGGATGGCCAGGTCGTGCGCGTTCGCCGCCCCGTTCACCAGGTTCGTCAGCACCACGAAGATCACGCCCTCGATCTGACTGCAAGCAGAGCGGTTGGTTCTCATATGCCACGTCCCACATACTTTTCAAGAGGGGAATGGTGGGTTTTTGTTAATCATGCTGAATGCGAATGGTCGTGACATGATTTGAGTGCGAAGACTCGAAATATAACCTTGAACTTGACTGCAAGCAGAGCGGTTATATTATGGTCTCTTCGATTCTACTTTCTCTACAATTTACGGTCTACATATGCTTTCTATAGTTTACAATCTACAGTCTATTACACTTGTCGATCGTGGAATGGTGATAATCGTATGGTTATACAAAAAATTACTCACCCGATCATGATGAGCAGTCCAGTGCTGGTCGCCTCCGCCACGGGATAGGTCGCCTCGACGCCCATCTCCAGTCCGATGGGGTAGATGGCGAAGCCGAACGCGCCGAACAGAGCGATCGACGCCGCGATCCAGCCTTGCTGGTGCTGCAATCGAACATTTCGGATTCATTCGTCTTCGCCTGCATCCTGCTCCTCCTCTCTTTGTACTCGAGAGTCTTAGGTCAGTCCCCTTAGGTCGACGGTTGTATAACTTGAATCTGATGATAAACCAACTTTCCTCGGAGCTCCGCCGTCATAGACGCTTATGCGTTTCCGTTATAGGTACGACTAACCTCAAAGTTGATGGACATTGCCAGCGAACAGGCGAATAGGCCGGCGGCCGAGAAGCAGATCTTCATTACCTGCAGAGGAAGTGGTGATCTTTTTTTTTCGGACCGCATTTATTGTGATAGTTGTGACAGGCCTTGCGCCTTTCAGAGAAAATGCGGAACGCATGCTGAGAACCTGGTAGGGTAGACATATTCTCGCATACTCTAATCGTGGTGACGCTATCCTGGATACTTCCTTTGACCTTGATTTTGACTTTGAAATCGTAGAGATGTGATTACGAAAGCGCATACCTCCTCGAAGCGCTTGGTCTTGTCGACGATGACTCCCGAGACAGCCGCTCCGATCAGGCCGCTCACGATGAGCAGCGAGCCCATCAGACCCGAGAACGTCGCCGAGTAGCCCTGAGGTTCGTCTCTCTCTCTCGCTAATTTACCGATTTCCCTCATATATTTTCTAGTAGCATCGAATGCTAGCATTCCATGCTAGCATTCGGAGCATTCGGACCGCATTCGGACCGCATTCGGACCGCAGCCACTCGTCTGATGTCTGCTCTCCTCTCAACAGGCATACATTGCTCGACAGTCACACAAAACATAAGCAACACTAAGGCTGTCAGGCGGAGATCGGGCAGTCTCACCTTGACGCATAGCGCCGGCTGCAGGTTGTTGTAGAGGGCGTTGAAGAGGCCGACGCCGCCGCCGAGGCCCATCGCGAGCACGAGGAACGAGCGGTTCGTGAAGCACGCCTTCACACCCTGTGGGGAGATGAGAGATAATAATCAAGCTAATTTTTTTACACCCCTAGTGATGCGCCACACGTGAAATGTGTGTGAACAATGACAATGACAACGGGTAGAAGTTGCAGTGGAACGGTTCCAGTAAACCAGCAATGAGAATCCACGAGAGGCAAACGGAAATATGACGCCTGTCTTTTGTCTCAATTCGCCTTGTTTCAGGCCAAACATGTGTGCGAGCTGTGCAGCGCCGGCGGGTGAGATGGACCATGGGAGCAACTTGTGGATACGCGTACCTGGAGGAACGGCGGCGCGGCGGGTCCCTGGTCGGTGCGCGCGGCGGAGGCGGGCGTGGGCGGCTCGCTGCGGGTGATGAGCAGAGAGAACAGCGCCGTCACCGCCGCCAGGATGCCGATGCAAATGTTCTGAAATGTGCGCGTGCAAGCTTCTGTGTGCCTGCGTCTTCGAATCACGCTACCACAACCGTCTGCCTCTCTTGTTTTGCGCGCTAGTGCCGAGAGCTGACTCTCCGTCTTCCTCTGATCTACCCCACCGCGCGCAACTTATTGCGAGCACAGAACTATACAAGACTTTCTTTTTTTTTTTCGTTTTCAAGAATGCCGATGCGGATGCAGATGTTCTGAAGTGTTCCTTTTTTATCTCGTTTCCCGCAAGTGTTTTTTTTTGTTTGATACAGATAGCCTAGGGTCCGCTCAATATTTGCCACTCTGTACATTTCCGAGACGCTTACTGTACTGTGTCTCTATAATCTTTTGGCAGATAAAGATTATTATGAGTACATATGTATCTGAACAATGCGCTCATCCGGCGAGTTCAGTATCTCCGCACTTGATTTAAGTTGTGTCCATAGAAGTGTTTCTCTGTTTTTTTTGTTTTGTTTTTGTTTTGTTTCTACTGTTTTTTTGGGTGTTCTGTGTTTTCTCTGTATGTTTTTGTTCTCATTTGCAGACGAATGACGGTGTGATTGTGTACCGCCACAACGCGAACGCTGATTTCATCAAATGACTCGTCTGCGAATCATGCTGCCCCTGGAGAGAGAGAGAGAAAGAGAGAGAGAGAGAGAGAGAGAATGGCGCGGTCTGATTGATGTGATCATGTTGTCGGTCTCGAAACATCTTCATTTGCATATCGCAACGTCTGGTCCGTTCAGCACGTGCGCCGATAAGAAACGCCAGTTCCGGGTGAAGTGTGGTGCACTGTGGATTCTAATCCGGGGCGCATCAAAGGCGCGCAACTTATCGGCGGATGCAACGTTTGTGGTGTCTCTCTCTACGCGGAAGGAGTGCGTTTGTGTCGCGATGGGATTAAAACATATACGCGATGTACTATCAGTTCAAAAGATGAGAAGAGAGAGAGAGAGAGAGGGGTCGGGATCGAAAGATGTGCGGGCTTGGTGCCAGTTCAACTTGATTAGATAGTCTACATGAAACGATAACCTCGTGAAAAACTAGCAGTAGCAGTAATTCTAATCACGGAAGCTAAAAAGAGAATGGCAATTAAATCAAATCGGTAGCAGCTAATAAAACGTGATAAACGCTTTCACGGCGGTAATTGGTGACAAAGCGATAAACCATGTCGTAAATAAATAAATTTTAATGTTGATGTTTTGTACAGTTGTGAGGAGTAATTTACAGCTTGAACTGCGTGGATAGAGATAGAGAGAAGAGGAGTATAAAACAGGCGAGTAAAAAAAGAAGATAGCCTCGATTCAAGAGATTCATGTGTACTCTGAGGGAGAGTGTACAAATGTAAAGGCAGCTTTCTAATCAAGAAATATATGCCCTGAGGAATACTCCGAGAGATTTGCAGATCAGAGTAGTAACTAGTAACTCACCATGAAGAAGAAGTTGTCGGGTTTGTCGTCGTTGACGAACAGCGGGGCCACCGAGTACATCACAGCGATCCCAATCGGGTTCGACATCGAAGCCAGCGTGTTCGCTGAAAATGATTTTTGAAGAATGTTGTAGTTGAACTATTCTCACGCCAGATCTATTGAGCACGCAAAAGTTTTTTCCCGAGATCATTCAGAATTCTCACCGATGTTTCTCTGGTCGTCGGGGAACCAGAATCCGGTGAGCTTCGTTGGGAGGAACATGACGAACGGCTGAGCCGCCGCCGCCAGAATCTGACATAGCATCGTTCACAATCGGTCACGATTGAGCTCGCTGATAGTTCAATCATCACGTCTTGAGCTGTCTTTGCACTGACTTTGTGGCACTACATCTGCTGTTTTTGATCCCGTTCTCGGTATATCCACTCACCTGTCCGGCGAATGAGACGGGGAAGCGCATGCCCTTGTCCATGAACGACGCCGATCCGATCACTCGAAGGACCATGCCGCAAAAGTTGAGCCATGCGCCCAAGAGACACTGAAGTGTGCAAAGTGACAGCTGCGATTCCTTCTTCTTCTTCTTTTTTTTTTTACCAATTCCTGACCGTGTGAGATTGATGTGTCGTTAGACTCATTAGAGTATCTCCTCTGATTGCAATGTATTCAATATGTATCTACAGTAACCGCGCGGAAGCGCGCAATAGGCAATCAGCCGTGATTATAGTATATAATCCCCCCCTGAGGGCAGGTGCTGCATGTAGCCAATTTACCCGGTAAGATATAATGAACCATTAGCGCTCTTCTGGGAGCCGATGTGCCTATTATCATTACGATTCTGTCACGCACGCACGTATATCGTATATCGTTAATTACCCAAGTTTGAGGTATTGCCACATCCCTGATGAAGGCGTAACGCCGAAACGTCGGATAAAGATAAGTATATTCCAACAATCGTGATCGCCGGCTTTAACATCTCACACTACAAATGTATATCGTATACCATGCGCGCAATATATTCCAAAGATCGTGCCGTATTCCAGGCTACGCTTTCGCATAACAGGAGAAGACTACACAACGTGGTTTCCGAGAGGTGATAAGGGGCCAATCGATGTGAGATGTGAGGCATCCGCCACGCACGTCCCCATATCTCTCTCTCTCTCTCTCTCTCTCTCTCTCTCTCTCTCTCTCGACAAAGAATGGTGAGAAAAGAGTCGCAGGATTACTTGACCAGCAAGATAGAGAGAGCATGAGTTGTTGTTCTTTTAGCGGGATTCGAACGGCGCGAACAATTGTAATACAATGCAATGCGCGGAGAGAGAGAGAGAGAGAGAGAGAGAGAGATTTTCTGAGAGCAAGTGTTGCAGAATGCAGACTAATGCAGGTGCAGACGATCTTTTCTGCGGCCAACTACTAATAGTTATCAATTCGCTCCAAAAATATACCCACACCGATGTCACAAGGGTAGAGAGAGAGAAAAAACAAGGAAATGCGAGCGACTTATCGCTATAATTCATAATGTGCTGCTATAAGCGGGCCGAACGAAAGACTAAACGAACACAGAGCAAGGAAGTGAATTGTGGAAATAAGTTGAGAAGTGAATTGTGGTCAACGAAAGTGAGAAGTGCTCACCCCGGAAGACGCCATTTTCACGTGTTATGAAGTGAAATGTGGTTTTGCCAAAAAGAGAAAGAAACGTGCTCACCCCGGACTTGAGTCCGAATCGGTCGGTACAGTAGCAGGCGACGAAGCCGACGGGAATCGACAGCACCATGAACACTGTGTTGAAGAAGAGCGCCGCGTTCGAGAAGCCGTAGTAGTCATTGGTGTAGAAGGTGATCGGCGAGAAGCAGATCCACACCTGAGACACAGGAAAAATGGTTCGAGTTGATTACCCAAGGTTGAGGTAATGCTGCTCTCTCTCTTATGATGCCATAACGCCGAAATGAACTGTTCTCTACATCGGCGGCTAAAGATTACCGCTCATCATGATCAGTACCGATGACCGTGAGGTGACATTAGACACAGGTGTGTGCACATTGGCGTACTACTCGCGCCTCGCCTCTACCAAACATCGCCGGTGTCACTTATTGATCGCCAGTCGCGCCTCGCAACATATAGCGGCCCTCCGGTGCAGGCAGGTGGATTAAACTGTACGCATTGTATGCAGATGAGGGCGCGGGGAAACTATGATTATAACAATATGCAACTCACGGTGGCGTTGCTGAAGTTGAGTAGGCAGACGACGAGCAGGTAGAGCCATCGCCGCTTGTAGAGCGTGTACTCACTCATAGCCGCAGGACAGTCTCTCACTGTCACTCACTACAACACAGATCGCCGGTCTCCTCTCTCACCACAGGCCACGCCCCCTGCAGGTGTGGGATAGTAGTGCGCAGAGAAGCAGAGGGGCTGAGGCGAGAGAGCGGGCTAATTGCGGAGAGCGGCCGGCGGGTGCGGGTCATTGCGCCTTGTGGCATCGAGGAAGTGTGCCCGTGTGTCTCTTATCTCGGACATGATAGACTCGATCCCTGCCTGGAACAGAGACTCTGAACGTTTATCCCGGATGTTAGGAGATTAATTAAGCATGCGACGAATACTAGCGATAAAGGTGTTACGTTAGTGTGTGCCATTGATAAGTATGTTTTTGTGCGTTTCATTTTTGTGCAAGAAAGAAATCAATCGCAAGCACCTGCTAATATTGAAGTTTCTCACCTCAAACACTCACTACAAATAAACGAGAACGATTCCAAGTGACAAACATTTGCAGGCGACAAGCCCCGCCCTCTCATGCATTGCAATCAGATGACGGTGTTTTCGCTTCGCTTGCCTCGTTTTTCCATCAATTTCTTTGTGTTTTGCATAGTATTCGATTTCTCTTATAATTAAAACAATCGATACTATCATACTGCAGACACCACTTGTGAAATGGACGACGATATCGCGTCCGGAAGCACGAGCGGCACACTCGACGACGACTGGTGGGTGTTTTGTTGTTATAATAATGTGATAATACGATCGAACTACTAAATAGATGATAGAAGTATAAACACATTTGTTTTCAGGGTGAAGGACGCGGAGCTGTCGCGCGACTCTGGCTCTGGCTCGCCGGCGTCGCTGGTGGGCAAGGAGACGACGAGGGGACGCGTGTGGATGGTGCGTTGATTCAATGTAATAATAACCATTCTCCATAACCATTATGTCGCGGTGAAGCTAACCTTCCGCTTTTCGGCGCAGGCAGTTTGCCACATGTCAAAAGTGACGTCACAGTTGTTTATGATTGGCACGGGGCGAGCCACATCTTTCGAAACTCTTGCCATGTTCTCGACGTCGCACTCTTGCAGCGTCTGCTGGGCGTGGCGAACCGGCCGAACCCGCTGCTCGACTGGGACCAGCTCTACAACCTCTCATCACAAAGCGTACTCCGCAACGGTGGGTGTGAGAGGAACCCATCAAGATCGGGAGATATTCGATTGTCCGGATGCCTCCTTTATCTCACGTGATGTTTATCACGATACAATATAATAATTTTGCAATGTGCAAGTGACTTTGTAGATGTATATCATATTTCGTATCTTAAGATTGTCGTGCTCTGGCCAAAGCGATCGGCAACGTCAAGTCGGTGCCGGAGCTGGAGTCGCTACTCACCCTCTACTGCAAGAAGCGCCACTGCGACTACAACAAGGTACAAGCTCTATTTTAGTATCGAGTGCAGGTTTAGGCACTTATTCACTTCTTAGCTTTGAATATATTCATTTGGATGATCTGCAAGTAGGTAACCTCTTGGTCTCATACAACGTTGCGGGAGGTAGACTTAGCGATATTTTCTGAATGCAAGTAGCTTCCTGATCTCATACATCTTTGTGGATGTAGTCTCTGGGATGCTTGCGCTCTTGTAGTTGCCGGCTACTGCTACAACCTACTCTCTCTCTCTCTCTCTCTCTCTCTCTCTCTCTCTCTCTCTCTCTCTCAATGTTTGCTCCCCTTCAGCCTCTCGCACGCAGGCGACAATAGCTCACTCTTCTCTCTTCTTCCGGTGTTTGCCTAGGCGCACCGATGTAGTTTGAAGTTTTGGGTGTTGGAACTCGTGGCATGAAATATGCTATTTTCACGTAATCTAGACTCGATTTTGACGATAACCAAAACTGATTTATGACATCATCAAGGAAAAGCATTGCCTCGAACATGGGTAAATAACCAAACCTGTTGAGGACGCGGGTTGGATGTCGATTCTGGAGAAGATCATCTCGTGCCAGCTGCCCAACGACGCCCTCTTCAACGTCTTCCACGCGTTCACCATCAAATACGTGCCCAAGTGAGTCTACTCGAGTTCCACATTCCCCCTTTTTCCCCACTTCACTTTTTTACATTTCCCCTTTTTTTGGGGAACATTTTCCCCTTACTTTACATTTTCCCCTTACTTGGGAAACTTTCCCGGCTACACTTTTCCCCTCCAACTGGGAATAGTATGTATAATTGAATAAAGTAATACAAAATGTATTACGTAAATGTGTTATGTAGGGACGCGAGCCGGACGTCGGAGCTGTACTCGCTGTTCCGGTTGCTGCTGCAGTACCACGACCCACAGCTCGCCTCCCATCTAGACTCGATCAAGGCCACGCCGTCAGTTTCCCTTTTCAGTATACTTACTTGATTCATTATGGAATACTCGGGGATATGCTCACTCACCAACTTCATAATCGTTCGTTCATTGTTGTAGTATCTCCCAAATTGGAAAGTTTTTGGTCCAGAGTTGTGTGTTTGAAAAGCGTCATGACGTGTCAAACGCAGGGTGCAAACAGGCCGTTTCAAAAAAAAATTTTTTATTCCATTCCATTGACACTATTCCTCGATTAGAAGGGTCACCTTGTGCAGATTCACGTACTCTTTCACGTATGTAGATTCACGTACTCTTAGTTCCTTGTACACGTATTCTTCATTCCTCGTACACTAGTACGCTTGCTCATCTCTTCGTGCAGGTTCACGTACTCGCACGCTTGGTTCTCGACCCTGTTCGCGGCGGTGGCCGACGAGCAGGCCTGCCTCGCTCTGTGGGACATTTACATTGAGAAGGTGCGTGCTTGTTCCCCTTGTCTACCCGCCTCTTCTATGTGCGCGTCCTTTTCGTTTCTTCTCTCTGCCTCTTCTCTGTGTCTCCCCGTGTTTCTTTGCGTCAGTCGATTGTCTGCGATTCTGTTTCTTCTCTACTTCATTTTCATTTGCGATCAGTTTTTGTTATGAGTACTGTATCCGTTTTCAGGGCGACACGCTTCAGTTTCTATCAGTCTCTTTATGTATTTGTATTATGCGTGTGTTTTTTCCAGGGCGATCCGTTCCTGGTGCTGTTTATGGCTCTAGTTCTTGTGGTGAACGCCCGTGACGAGCTGCTCGCCAAGACGCGACAGGACACGTGAGTGAGGGAGGGAGGGAGGGAGGGAGGGAGGGAGGGAGGGAGGGAGGGAGGGAGGGAGGGAGGGAGGGAGGGAGGGAGAGAGAGAGAGGGAGAGAGAGAGAGAGAGAGAGAGAGAGAGAGAGAGAGAGAGAGAGAGGAGAGAGGGAAATAGTCCGTCTTGCTGCTGAGTTAAATTGCCTTGTGACTTGTGACCCTCAAGATTCACTCTTTCATTGTTGTTGGTTGTAGTGAAACGAGTTTAATGAAAACATTACGTTTGTATATTTTCTTGGCGAATACGCTTTCTGATTGCACTTGATTCCAGCGAGTCTGCGATCGCGCACAATGACATTGAAACAAAGATTTCAAAATTTCAATGTGTGTATTGATATATTTTATACTTTATTTCTTATTAGATATACTTTATTTCATTCTAGCGAGTCTGCTGTCGCGCTCATCTCCCGCCTGCCCGCCGCTCTGACCATCGACGACGTGGCCGACTTTGTCGACGTCGCCTCGTACTACTCTGATAGAACGCCCGCCTGCCTCCGAGAAGTGAGCCGCAATTGTCGTTGAATCGTAGCACTACTATTTTCCAGTCCCTTTTACGTTGCGAGACTGCGTTGAGTTGATGTAGAGAGTATGAACACACGTCATTCGTGTGGGGAGTTGTTGATAATGTAGAAGATATTGTAATAACCGTACATGATATAGTGGGCGAAGGTGGTCCTACAACGGGAGGGGTCTTTTCTTCGAAAATGTTTCGAAAACATAGGGGGTATACCTATTCGATTAATTACTGCTTTGAAAATATGGGGGATCTTCCATTTTCGACCTTATTGAAAACATGGGGGTCTACTTTTATGCGCCACTATATCATGTATATGGTAATAACGTGAAAACAATGACGTTCTATAATATTGAGTAAACTATGAGTTCTCGCCTGTCCAGGAGCTGCACGGCCAGCTGTTCGACCCGAACCTGGTGGACGAGCACCCGCCGCCTGCGCTCGCCTCCCGCATCGCCCTCCCCGTATCGCCGCACGAACTGTGCAGGAAACCCGGGTATTATATATATATAAGCTATCTTCATGGTGCAAACGGAATGTTAAAGAAGAACTCCGGGGAAAGAGTCACCCGCCCAAAACATTAGCGCGCCCGGAACAGATTTTGGCGGGAAAGCAGCGGTGTTGCTGCTGTCTGAGCCTCCGCCCCCGTCCCGTTAGGCTATTTGGACAAAGGAATCGTAATAAATAATTCAAAAACCTAACTTTTTGAAGCCTCTCAGATTTTTTATTGCTAAAATCGAGTTCCGAAGTATCATTTTGCCCCTATTGACCGGCATTCCAATTTTTTTCTTCTTTAACAATTTTTTTCGCAAATAACAAAATGTGTCCAAAACCGACCGATTTTGTCGCAAAACAAAAAAAAATCTTTTGTTTGTTAAACATTTTCATTTTCAAACTGCGAAACATTTCGTTTGCATCTTGAAGATAGCTATACTTTATTCATAAGTGAATTAAATGACATGTTCAATAGTTGATAGCGTTAAAAGTGCACAGTTTTTAGACAAGACTTTCACGATTGAAAAAAAATTAGTTCAACATCTATGGTATCTTTTTTCTTTCTTTTTACGATGAGTCATTCACGTTCACAAAATCATTCAGACGATCATTCGAACATTCAATCCTTAATCCAAATTTGAGCCTGTGCATTGACACGTGCGCATTTGCATTTTCTTGTAGTCGAGTAGTGATATTTTTGTGATGCATGCATTCATTATGTTGTTGTTACTGTTTCATGGTGATCTTTAGTAGTGGTTGATAGGGCCTAGTACATGTCATATTGTGTGATTCAGTGAGCCGAGCGGTGGCCTGGCGTACTTTGTGATCGACTGCCGCTCGCAGGCGGCCTTCTCCGCCGGAAACATCTACGGCAGCTTCAACCTCGAGAGCCGACTGGTGCGTTGTTTGTCGTTGTGTCGTTGTGTGTGTGTCCCTGATGTAGACGGTCATGAGGCCCCATTATACTTTCACGCTGACGCTGACGCGACGCTGACCCTCCCGTGCAAAAATGCACCTATCGATTTTGATCACGCTGCGTCAACGAAATCATTAGTTGCATCTTTGGCACGGGAGCGTCAGCGTGAAAGTATAATGGGGCCTATGGTCGTATTGCCAGAACGCCACCCTGCCAGGGTGACTACCATATAGTTCCATGCTTGTGATAAGTTGCGCGCGGTAGGGTAGATCAGAGGAAGACGGAGAGTCAGGAGAGTCAGCTCTCGGCAATAGCGCGCCAAACAAGAGAGGCAGGTTATGGCACCATATTTTGAACTGCAAGCGAGGTAGATCGAAAACTATCGCTCTCGCGCAGGCTATATTCTTTTGTCAGTACACATATCACTAGACAATAATGAGGATTGGCTTACGATATACCAGTATGCGAGGTGTTGTTGATTAATTACATGCAAAACCGAACGTTGTTTGTTTTGTGGAGTTGAGACGTGACGAGCGAGCCGTGCGATCGGGGCAATGAGCGAGACCAGACTAGACCTAGACTAAATATCCTATCTACTTTATGTCTTGACTATTTGTCCGTAAGTACACCTGGGCCACGTGCTCCTTACTGAAGCTTAGCTTGTCTTTCGACTTTATACCTGGACATCCTTGACTGTTTAATGAGTAAAGAGGTTGAATCGGGGTTACTTTTACCTTTATCTTTTTGAGTAACGAGTAATGCTTATTTTTTTGCGTTGCAGTTTGTCTTGAGACCTTATACCTGGGCAACTTGTTAATAACTATGTTAAAAAGCCGATAGTACCGTGAACGGGGGGAACACCTTATGAGTAAAGAGTACTGTTCGGGCTTGCTTATGGGTGCGCAACGTCAACCCAGGCACAGCACCCCTCCTTCACGTCGTACTACGTGACAAGAAGGAACCACCGACAGATATTTCACGCAGACTAAACCCTTTGTGTTTCATCTCCGTTGTTGTATTCTTGATATCGGCAGCAAATCAATGGGTGCGTCGTTGCAGTTTGTGGACGCGCCCGACTCTTTCGCGATGGCCATGTCCTCCCTCGAGGCATTCAAGAGCGAGCAGAAGAGCGACGACCACATTTGCTTTGTCGGATACGGTACGTAGTAGATGCTCGATGAAGTGTTGACAGCAAGATACAGTCCCGGTCTTTTGACAAAATAACGGACAGTAGTAGATGCTCGAAGAAGTGTTGACAGCAAGTTACAGTCCAGGTCTTTTGACAAAATAACGGACATTGGTCGTATACGGTACGTAGTAGATGGATGAGTTGTACGAAATGTGCAGGTTACACAATACACATATCACACTTTGACACGTTCCGCGTAAGAATCGGGCGATGTAGGATCTAGGATCAAGGAAGGGCGGAATGCACATAAGGGGTTTTAAATCAGCCAGTCATGAAAGTATCCTGTCGAGAGCTCGCTTGAGTTGTTTTGACATTTTAAAACACTTAAAACGTTTTTGGTCAACTTGCAAAAAAAATACCGCATTCAATTGATCAATGTGTTGTCTTGCACTGTTTGTAATGAACTCATTAATATTAATAATAATATTATATCGATAATATCGATTGATTAATAGTATAATCTATGCGTTGCAGGGGACGAGGATCGGGACCAGTACCTGCACATGGTCGTCTCCCGCTTTCTCCGTGACAACAAACACTTTGTCTCCGTTGCAGACGGCGGATACAAGGGTGAGTGGGGGGATACGATTTGATCTCAGAAGTCCGTGAATGAATTCAAAAGGCCTGCAAATCGATACATATTTCAAAGCGTTGCATTATTGCACAATATTGCTGAATGATGTGCGACTATAAACAAGTCTGCGTCACGAGCATGGAAGAAACACGCACAGACTCACACACTAAAGAATACAGTGTCGCGCAGTGAATGATGCTACAGTATAGCGTTGGTAGCGTCTGGCATGGAGGATCAGCTGTGTCTTTTCGATTTGTGTGGTCTTTCTATGGTAGAGAGTAGAGACGACAACTTATTGAAAACTAGAAAACAAGTTCAATGGCCACGAGAGAAAGTGGTTAATGCTTTTGAAGTCGCGACTGGCTCCGCATGCGAATACACACTGCCAATACTACCGTAGTGCATGCTTTCATGTTTATTGATCCACTAGTGTGTGATACTGTGTTAAGGGTTTCGTTCATTTTAGAGTACTTTCATCGTAAGTATTGTTCGGTAATAGCTATCGTTACGTCACACCAATTAAAAAATAATCTATCTACAGTATACAGTAGTGTTCAGTGACTCTGACCTATCTGACCTCACAAAACCTCTTGAAACCAATGTATTAATGCAATAGTGTCGTGCGTTGTGCAATACATTTTCGAAAAGTAGTCTCTTGAAACCAACGAAACCAACCTTTTTCAAACAAAACTTTTTGAAACTACCGAAAGCAACGTTTTTGAGCGATTCACCGCGCTCTGCTGGATTCGGATCGACTGCGGCTGCTGAATCGACACGACAAGGAGGGGTGCGAGGAGTGCGGCGGCGGACCGAGACAGGAGAGGACAACGAGCTGGGTGAGGGGGGAGAAAGGGAATTATTATTTTGTAGTGTCTCGACGAACTCGTCTATTATTGAATTTGAGTGTCATTATGGTTGAAGTTGTTTTTATTATTACTATTATTTTGGTAGTATCTGGAAGGACTAGATCATTATTGAGTCAAAACACATCAGTAGTTATTATATTGGTGAAACGTATGTCATGATGGGTGAAGTTATTTATTATTATAATTAAGCGGCGCATGAGCGTCACTTACAGACAGACAGACGGGCGGACAGGCAGTTTTCTATATATTAGGATTATTTTGGTAGTATCTGGTAGAACTAGGTTATTATTGAGTCAAAACACATCAGTAGTTATTATATTGGTGAAACGTATGTCATGATGGGTGAAATTATTTATTTATTATTAGTATTATTACTATTATTTTTTGGTAGTATCGGGACGAACTCGGAGAGAGGGAGGGAAGGATGGAGGGAAAAAAGGGAGAAAGGGAGAGAAGGAGAGAGAATAAGGGAGGGAGGCAGAGAGGGGATACCGTATCCTTGCAGAACCTGGTTGGCCGCATGCGTGACGCTGTCATCTCCAAGTCTGCGGCAGTCAAGGGAAAGGTGGGCTGCTGATTGATTTTAACTGTCAAATAAAATTTAAATTTGCTATACCAATATTGCATAGTGAAAGTAAGACGTAAGATCAACTACTAACTAATTAGAGGGCGTGTTTATTGTCTGTTTCATTGTATTTTTTGTTCGAAACTGTGTCAGCAGTTGTTGAGCGGAATATGTATGTATAATAATAATACACTTTTGTTATATATAGAAACATAATATCATTGATAACTCGGGAGAAGCTACCTTGAACGAGTATCCAACAATTTTTAATCGGTCTTTCCCAATGAGGCAAGGTTTGCTTTCAGGTGTCGTACCTCGTCTCTTCTCCCTCGACTGACAGCCACGTCAGCGAGAAGGACCGACACGGCAAGAGGTTGTTGTTGTTGTTGTTGTTTGTCTAGTGGTATGATCTGTCTGTCTGATTGATTGTGTTTGTCAGCCTGATTCCGACATATGTTAGCGTAATGGTTGATCTAGTAGCACACACAATCCTGCAGTGGGGAATTCCGAGCGCGGCGACGCTATGTGTATCCAACTGCTTTGTCAATGTGTGCTGGTCATGGATGTGATAGAGTATGTCGTATGTGAGAAATAATATATTCAATCGAGCAATCTCCGCTCCATTCACTCTGCGGTTTCATCCAACCACATGATGTATCTGTTCGATACCCCATAATATGCATTTTTCATGTGCTTTTGGAAGTGGGGTTTGGCTGTGTGGCGTTTATTATCTCGAATCACTTGAGTATGTAATGTACGTAGTTACCTATGTGCTACTTGATTCGAGATGAAGATTGTATCTTCTGTTTCTGAACATGCAAGATGAGTGTTTCATGTTTTGACTGAGTTGCATATTCAGATACCGCAACGAGCCTTCGGTCTTCTCTCTGGACGACAGTGGCTCGGAGGATGACGACCACGAAACGCACTCGGTCGCCCACGCCAACGAGGGTGATTGGGGGGAGGGGTACTGTAGCATCAGCGAGTATACTGTGTTTGATGAGGAAGTATTGTACATATTTACTAGACGAGTTCGAATTTTGCTTGTGCTTCTGCAAGGCTGAGTGGATGGTTTTTTTTAAACTATACATCCACTCACATGTATTATCTGTTGTAGTTGTACCGAGTGTCAAACACAAACTACGTGTGTTCAGTTCAGTGTGTTAGACGCATTCACCTCAATAACGTGTACCATTTTTGTTCTGGTGGCACCTAATGGAATAGTACTACTGTTTGAAACTGTTCGTGTTTCGAATTGCGTCACTTTCTCCAGACACTGTTGGCTTTACAGCCAGTCGTCCCACCTCCAGACATTCGTCTTCTTATCCGATGTGTTTGAAAGTGATTCTAGGCGAGATGAAGCTGTCGTCGCTGCTCGCTCAACCCGACGTGCTGGAGTCGTTTGAGTGCGAGGAGCTGGTCGGACTACAGCTGATCCCATCACACATTGCACTCACCAGGACACACATGCACGTGCTGAGGGTGGTCGATCAGAAGGTGGGAAAGGAGGGAGGGAGGGAGAGGGATGGAGAGAGAGACAGCTGGGAAAGTGGTGGTTATCAATTGCGGCACGGTATTGCTACATGGGAGAAGTAGGGGGGAGAAATGACTGTCTTTCAGAAGGGTACTGTGAGCACTCAGGCGCGTCACTCTCTCGCCTCTGTCGTTCGGGTGACCAGCAAAAAGAAGGTGGGGTTTTTAATAATTACTATTTTTTGTTCGTTCGGGTCACGTTCTTATATTATTGCGTACGAGCGGATCTCCAGTTAATATATTGGTGAAATGTATGTCATGATGGTTGAAGTTTTTTTTTATTATCACTATTATTTTTGTAGTTTCGGGTCGCAATCGAGAATCATTGAGTACTAACGGATCTGTAGTTAATATATTGGTGAAATGTATATCATGATGATAGAAGTTATTTATTATTATTACTATTTTTTGTACTTTCGGGTCGAACTAAGAAATTATTGAGTCAAAACGCTTCAATAGTTAATATATTGGTGAAACGTATGTCATGATGGTTGAAGTTATTTTTTATTATCACTATTATTTTTGTAGTTTCGGGTCGCAATCGAGAATCATTGAGTACTAACGGATCTGTAGTTAATATATTGGTGAAATGTATATCATGATGATTGAAGTTATTTATTATTATTACTATTATTTTTGTACTTTCGGGTCGAACTAAGAAATTATTGAGTCAAAACGCTTCAATAGTCAATATATTGGTGAAACGTATGTCATGATGATTGAAGGTTTTAAGGTTCCCGAGCTGCTCACTTTCAAGTTTGGCTACGAAAAGAAGCCGGGAGAAAGCGAGATCACGGCTGTTCACAAGTGAGTATCGTGTTTACATGTTTTGTTTACGTGTCTACTCTTTTTCTCAACCCTATCCTGTTCACTTATATGTAAACAGGACCGAGGGGGCGCTGTTATAGTTGCTTTGTCTGATGAGTGAGAATGCGACTGTGAGTGAGAGAGACGTGCTTAATGAAATTCACATGTGCAGCAGTGGTACATTGACGCAGTGACGGCGTTCCTTTTTCCAGCCACCCAAATTGCCGCTCTCATTTTTGTAACTCAATTCACTCTTTTTCTCCACTCTCGCATTGTTTTGCGATTGCCATTTTGTCCCGCTTTTTCTGGTATCAAGTCGTTATGGTAACCCAGTTATCGTTGCTTTCAGATTCCTTATCCCGAAGGCGGGCGAGTGCGCGAAAGCAGTCAAGACTGCCATCTTCACTCTCCGACCACTCCCCGATGAGTAGTGAGTAACTTACTCTCTATCCAAGACCACCCACGTCGCTTCTCCCATTGATTAGTTGCGTGCGTGTTTTCACCACCAATCACGTCATTTGCATGATCGGCTCACATTGTATGTTTGTATTCGCACAAATGCGTTACTCTAGTATTCGAATGACTGAATGAACACTGTAGCGATTTTCACTCCATCCTACCCACTCCCTCACTTTCCCAATGTTGTTGTCCTATGTGATACGTAGCCCGGCAGTTTTGTGTTTTGTAAAATAGCGACTTTGCAGAAGATGGCTTTATAGAGTTTTATATATATATTCACATACTCACACCCGGGTTGTTGTATGTCATTATAAATATGTTTGGGGTTGCGAGCTGGCGTTTCGATGTGTCACTCTCGAGTTGCATAGCGCCTCTGAAATATCTCTGAAACACCGATTACGATCTCCGTTCTTCAATCTGTCGACGTATGTGACATCAAACAAGAGAGAGAGAGAGAGAGAGAGAGAGAGAGAGAGAGAGAGAGAAAGAAAGAGAGAGAGGGAGAGAGAGATGTGTGGAAATGTATCTGCAATGCTGTCCACGTGTTGTTGTTTGGCGGCTGACTCATCGAACCTGTTTGCTGACAGTCGCTTTCGCCCCACCCCCTATATTGATCCTTTCGTAATCCATTTCATTTTCTCGCGCCGGTCAGTCGCCATCCACTGACTGCATTGTTATGCCATTGCTGTTGTGTGCTATCGATTGATTCTAATATCGATTGATTGCGTTTAGGTATGCAAGTGAGCCAAGAAGACGTGACTGTGGCGTGGGGTCAGGCGCCCCACCACCTAGACCAACAGTTTGGGCGGTGGAGGATGGCAGTGTTTCAGGTGAGAGGGAGCTGGAGAGAGAGAGAGAGAGAGAGAGAGAGAGAGAGAGAGAGAGAGATATGATATGAGGTAGCATGTTGTATGAAGCGGTTTCTATGCACATTCAAATTCCGACTAATAAGTGATTTTGCGATAGATGAACTGAAATATGTGGAGCGTTAAACGAGAGGAGAGTATCGTTGATTTTATTGTCAGGACGTGCAAGAGTCTCTGGACCGCTCCAAGTACTACTTTCTCTACGACCCGGTGAGCGACGAGCAGAGCGGCACCAGGTGAGGGGACCATGGCAACACGTGCACTTTCCCATTTTCGTGTCGTGTCGATTGTGTATGATAGAATTAGTGATGTGATTTATTTATGTCATAAATTAGCGGCACCAGGTGAGACCGCGGCAAACAGTTTACATTCTCATTTTCTCGGCGTTGATTCATATTCTTGTGATTGCGATGTAGAGATAGAGATTGAGCGTTTCCCGACAAATCTCTGAACTCTGAGCGCTGATGCCATACATTGTGTATGAGTGTATATGATGCATTCCGATTTTTAGCCTTAGTAGCTGCTAGGTCCGACCTGTCCAGAATGGGCTCAGGATCGTGTGATATGACGTCTCTTTTATTCCAGCGGCCGTCGCAAGGGCAACACGTCTCTGGTGGTGTTCGACGTGGGACTGCGCTGCTTCTCGGCCGAGCTGCCCATCCAGGTGCAGGGTGAGTATGTCCCGGTGTCTTTGCCCTCTAGTTTTTTTTGTTCTTGAAACGCAGAGCATAATGTTGAAGGGTAGTGTATTGTTGTGACACGGTCTTTTCTGTCATTGTGCGTGTGCAGGGGAAGTGGACAGTGAGAAGAGAAGAAGCAGCGACTCATTTCCCATTCTGCGAGCGGCACCCGCTCAGTCTAATGCGGCGATAGAAAATGACCGAATTCGAAAAAAAACTAATTTTATAAACTATAGTGTGCGTGCGAGAAGGTTACAATCGATCAGATCGAAAAGACGCGCGTCGTCCCGCAGCGGATCGCACGCGAGCAGGCACGACGCGGCGTCGCGTAGTCGGGAGAAACGTGAAAGCTGCGAAGGTTGAATCCGTTGGGGGGCTTGGAGGGGTTCTTGGTCGGAGTGCGAATGTGGCCGTAGTGGGGAGGGCGACGGGCGGAGAAGGCAGTGGTCACATCAGCCGAGACGTCCTTCTCCTGACATACATACATTCATTCATACACAGTAGTACAGTTTCCAGTTTCGTAAATGTATCGATGTGAGGTTGATCAGAGAATGACGGCAAGTCGGCTCGCGCGCAAAACTAGGGAGAGGGAGAGAAAGGTCGAAGCGCCGTTTTTTTTTCATGCTGCAAGCGGAGGGGGGGGGGGTGGATGGAGAGTATATCGCATCGCGCAACGCGCGTGCCGCTATCGCAAGGCTATTCGAATTGATGAGGGACAAAGAGAAGTGTGTGGGGGGATCACAGTGTGGTCGGTCTCTTTGAAGGTGCGGTCAGTCTCTTCGGAATCGGTTCCGAAGTGTTTCGAAGGGATCGCAAGGCATTCCGAAGTGTTCGGGAGTATCCAGGAGTATTCCGAAGGCAATTCGGGAGTGTCCTGAGGGGGCGATTCGCAAGGCAATTCCGAACCGTTTCAGAGGCATTCGAGAGTGTTTCGAAGAGACTGACCGCAACATGAACACATAGCATTGCGAAGTAAGTCGTTGCCAGGCTATCGCAAGCGATTCGCGTAATTTGGAGTAATAATTCGAAATTCGAAGTCGAATCGCAATGCATATCGGGAGTGGATTGGAGGGCAATTCAAAGTATTTTGAAGAGACTGACCGCTACATATAAAGTTGCGGTCAGTCTCTTCGAAACACTCCCAAATGCCCCCGAAACACTTCGGAATTGTCTTTCGAATCGCCCTCAGAACACTCCCGAATTACTTTCGGAATACTCGCGAACACTCCCGAACTCTTCGGAATGCCTTGCTATCCCTTCGAAACACTTCGGAATTGCTTCCGAAGAGACTGACCGCTACATATAAGGGAAGACGGTTACTGACCGGAGTGGGCGGGGTCTGCGGACGGACAGGCGAAGAAGGGGTGAGCGGGTCGAGAGAGGCGAGCGCGGTGTGCGAGCCGGGCTGGCAGTGCTGGCGGGGCGCGCCGTCGCCACAGACGTCGAGCTAGTCGGGGCCGAGGCCGGCGTGTCCTGCAAACGCTTTCCCATCGATTCTACGGTGAAATGGGAATCATTGCGTACCTGGGTGGCGAGCGCGGGTTCATCATCCTGGTTCTTCTCGCCCTTGTTCGACTTCTTGTTTCTCCCAGTGCGGCCGAGAAGGCGCATCATCAGCCGCCCAACTCTAATGTCCATACGATTGATAGAGACTGACGGACGAGCAACACTCACTTGCCCATTGCGAAATCGGGAAAGGGAGGGAATGGGTAGGAGAGAGGGTCGCCGTCGCCGCACGGTGCGGGTTAGGTGAGAGGGAATGACGATGGTGTTGTGGGATGGCGCGCGATGACGGTTGGCTGTTGTTGTTTGTTGCGAGATCTGCACGTTTCCTAGAACGTGTGCGTTGTGTATCGTGGAATGTGTGTGTTGTTGCAGGCACTGTCAAGTTTCTCTTCGCTCTCAAGACGCCGTCTCCTCAGGGCGGCACCGCGTTCGTTCTCGTCACCGAGGAGGCATACGATACCCAGGTGAGGTTGGAATACTGATTATCGATTGTTTATCGATTGATTATCATATGCTTTGGTGTTTTGCGCGTTTTTTTTTAGCCGGTTGAATCCGGGGTCCTCCTAGTCGAGAACAAGATAGGGTTCTTGGATTACGACGACGTCAGCAGAGGTAGTTGGGTTGGGTGGCGTCGGACGTTTTGAAATCCGTTCTTGAGTCCGTAGATGGTGCTGTGACGCCTTCTGGCTGCCATGAGAGTGGATTGCCACACCACAGGGGCTTGGTGAATTTCGCAAGAATAGTTGACTCCGAGGGGGATCGAACCAGCGACCGTGAGATTGAGAGACGAACGCTCTATCCACTGAGCCGCGCCCCCGCGTATGGTTCACTATTTCGCTCGTTTCAGAAGCTGCACATCTGGCGGCTGGACATTAGCGGAGACGGGCTGTCGGTGACCGGGCTCCGCCCCCTTCTCCCCGCCCCTCTCACCATTCAGGGAGAGTACATCTGTTCGATGAGGTGGGTATCTTTTGGTTTTGAAGAGAGTATGCTGATTACTGAGAACAGAAAGAGGAGGACAGAGTGTGCACATACATTTTTTTCTTCTTCTTCAAAAATCTGATTTCCTTGTTGTGTCGCAGGGAGGACGATAGAGAGAAAGAGAGGGAGAGAGAGAGAGAGAGAGAGAGAGAGGGAGGGAGGTTGTATGTTGCTTGCAGGGAGGACGCTCCGGAGCTGGTTGTGTTGGCGTCGCCGGGCCTGCAGGTGTGGCGGGTGAACGCGCTGGCCGATGGCCCGCAGGACGCTGTCGGTTACTTCCAAGTCAACGGCGCCGAGCTCTCCCACTTCTACGACGCCTTCCTCTCCATGGGGTACGTCTTCCTTTTTGAGCACCCTTTTTTATGTAGTTGGTGTGAGTGTGATGTTTGGGTTCTGAATGGTGGGACAGGAATGTGGCTCTGGTCGTCCGGTAGATCGGCGGTAACAAGTTGGGTGTGACACATGAAGTTCAAATCGAATCGAATCAGATATTTATCCAGACGCGCTTTTTTATGTACATATAGCTTGAGAGGTGTTCGACTTGCGCTGGGAGAATAGATCAGTGCATAGTCGGCGGTCTTTGGTGACGTCACCGTCAAGTTGTTTTGCAGCAACGTGTACCTCCTCTCCTCGTCTCCCGACGGCCATCTGGACGAGTCGCGCGTGCATGTCATGAGCCTCGCCGGACAGGTGAGAGGTGTTTGTTTGTTTGTTTGTTTACTTCCTCTCATACCTTTCTCCCGGTATGTTCATGTCTTGTGTTCTACTCGGCCCAGGTGAACAGATCGGAACAGTACTTGCCGTGTGTAGCTAGTTACCTCATTTAATTTCTGATCGATTGTGAAATGACTCATTCGTTTATTTGCGCATCTGGCCAGTTGCGCATTGCATAACTCATTGTGGCATGTGCACTTACCATTCGATTAGAATCGTATTGTATTGTACTTCTTGTGCTTGTTTATTCGTCATCCGTCTCTTGAAAGGATCGAACCATGAACACTTTCCGTCATACCCCGTCAGTGTTTGTCTACTTGTTGTTGTTGTTTGATGTGGTTTATCAGCCTGATTCCGACATGTACATACAATAGTAGCGTGATGGGTTATCTGGAAGCACACACAATGCTGGGGTATCGGGGCTGCTTGGCTGGAACAGTGCGGCGCGGGTCCTGACTGTTCAT
The DNA here is from genome assembly GCA_963966185.1 of Rhabditoides inermis. NCBI lineage: Eukaryota > Metazoa > Nematoda > Chromadorea > Rhabditida > Rhabditidae > Rhabditoides > Rhabditoides inermis. The sequence goes on from CAWZYM010000403.1 coordinate 164,866, forward strand.
GGTAGATGTGAACTTCGCGGTTACTTGTTCATTCGCCACCCATCTCTTTCGATTGCAGGGTCAGATCTCGACGCACAACTGCCAGCCGGATCCGAGCCGCGGCATGCCGTGCGCCCGTCGACAGGCAGCCATCGACAGTGTGTCTGGTGGGTGGAGAGGGGGAAGGGGAGGGAGAGAGAGAGGGATGGGAGGGGAGAGAGAGGGAGGGAGAGAGAGGGATGGGAGGAAGGGGGAAAGGAGAAGTGAGAGAGAGATGGGAGAGAGAGATGGGAGAGAGAGGGAGAGAGAGGAAGAGAGTACGATGTCGTTGCAGGCTACATCCTGGTCGCTGGAGGAGAGCTCGACAACGGCACCCGCCTCGTCGACTATTGGGTGCTCGATGTGCAGGCGTTCAGGTAGGAATTTATGGTTCAAAGTATTTATCTCGAATCTATAGTACACAATATCAATCAATCAATCGTTTATCCGGAATCGTTATATATCTACACAATATCGATTACGTAAATTATGATGGAATACGGTAAAGTACAGTAATGCATTGTCTACTGCGAGTTTGCCAATAACAAGGATTTCATCCCGTGGATGCGTTTATGGTAGGATTCCCTTAAAAGAACGTGCCCATCTGAACTTTGTGTATGAACGAGCAGAATCCGGTCTATTCTGATTGAGAATTCAATATCGACAGTACGTTTTGTGTTTGTTTGTGTTCTTATCATGTAATATTAATAATTAACATTTCTAATATCAGGTGGACGCAGATTCCGGCGCAGATGCCAGTGCCTCTCATCGAGCCGCGTCTCACCGCCGGAAACTCGGGTGGGTATTATCATTATTATTATTATTATTATTATTATTATCATTTTATTTTTATTATTAACACTGGTAACAGTACTGTATTGTACAACACTCATAAGCCCCGTTAGAGAGGGATGTCATTTCGAATTTCCTTATTGTTTCACGTATGCAATAACTATATTGTGAGGATTAAATTTGAACGTAGACTTCTATGATGGCATGAGTAGTAGAGATGGTATGGGAAGGAGGAGTTGCAAATGGGGGATGATTTTAAAATGTATTGTTTTTATATTTAGTTCGGGCATTTGGGTTGATTTTTGTGTGTGTGTGTTTTTGCAGTTGATATTCCCGTTTGCCATCTTTTGTAGTCTGCAACGTTCTGCCAGTCACCGCAATTTCATATGAAGCTTATTTACGGAGACTGTTACTTTTTTCGATATCACATGTCATATTAGGGGCGGCGCGCAGCGGCGCCCGTTTGTTTTGAGCTGTGACGCGCGCAACACGCCACTCCCAAGGCACACACGATTTCTCTATTCTAATACAATATACTTAATTAGTGTGCGTTATTTGTTAGAATATCACTTTGTAAGACCTATGAGTATGATTCGTGAAACCAATATCGGTTGCGGCATCCAATCCAAAAACCGCCCTCTCTTGCTCTCTCCCGCTTTGCCACTAAACGTGTTTACGACGGCGGCGGCGACGACGGTGTGCATCACGTAAGCTCCGCCCACTGCACTTTGCGCTCATTGGTCGCTCGGCTCTCTTGCGTGCGCACTCTGATTGGCTGAGCGCATGCCCCGCCCTTCGTTCACCCACTCTCGTGTCGGCTCGCCGTCCAGGCCACCGCCCCAGTTTTGGCGCGAAAACTGTGGGGGGAGGGGAGTGTGCGGAGCGGAGTGAGTGGGTAAGAGAGAGAGACGCGAAATAGCGCGTGTCAATGAGAGACTGGCATTGGCAGGCGCACGAGCGATTCGACAAAGCAGTGCGTTTCCATATTCCGGATACGTTTTCTAAAGTTTCGAATATGTATACATAACATGTTCGGCACATCAACCTGAAAAACAATTTCTTCGAAATTTGAGAAAAGGACATCCATTCTCTTTCGAAAAGTACACGAGTAAAGAGGAGTGGTTTGTTTTGATCTAATTCAACAAAAGCACATGCATAAAATCTCTTCGCAGCTGACTAAAATTTCAAAACAAACCTGCTCTTTCTGATCGATGAAAAATATAGTATGCACTATAATCGTGTCATACATTTTGTTGCAAGTTACTTGTTGGGATTAACAGTATCCTGAATACCTGAACTCAACATGCTAACAAGAAAACAATTAGAGTTTTAAAACATCGTTCGAAAGAGCAGGTTTGTTTTGAAATTTTAGTCAGCTGCGAAGAGATTTTATGCATGTGCTTTTGTTGAATTAGATCAAAACAAACCACTCCTCTTTACTCGTGTACTTTTCGAAAGAGAATTATTTGTCTAAATACATTTCATGGTGTTTTATTATTTCACTCTTTTCTTATTAGATTTAAAACAAAAGTTGTTCAAAAATGCAATAGTAAAGGTTTAATTGTTTCTTAATCTGCATTGTTTAATCCCTCTTCATTTCTTATTGCTCTCTCTTCATTATTTATTTCTCTTCTTTTTATCATAATTTCTCCTTTCTTTCCAGGCGAGTGCCTGCTGTGGGGCGACTTTGACCAGCCGCTTCCGGGAATGCCCGAGGGCACCCACCTGCGACTGATCAAGATCCGCGGACTCGCCGCCCCCGCCCCGCCTCCCTACCAGGTGAGACATGGTCCCCTTGAACCCTCCGCTCCCCATGTGGTCCCGTTTGCGTTTGTGGCAGTGTAACCGATTGCAGGAAACTGAGGAGAAGACAAAGCCAGACAAAAAGGTCTCGTAGCACACGAATCGCTGTTGATGTCTCGCTTTCTCGGTTACTTAGTTTGAGTCTCGGTTTCTCTCTCAGTGAGCGCTTGCCCTCGCTTGCCCGCTTCTCTTCCACCGTACTCGACCTTCTCCCGTGCTCTCTCCTCTCCTCTCCATTCCATGTTTACCACGTAAGCTAGGTGTGGTGACGACTCTGGCTATTGCTTGCCCCTTTGCTGCTCTGTTGCTCTCGGTTTCGCTTGGTGGCTGGTGGTCGGCTTTAGTTGTAGATAGTGTTTTCTGTTACATGTTAGTCGTGGTAGAGTAGATATTAGTGGTGGATTAGTTTTGTCCGGCGAGAGAGAGAGCGAGAGCGAGAGAACGACACCCGCTCCCTCCCTGCCAACCCAAACACACACTCATTCATGAAACGAATGCGACGCGCCCGTCCAAAAAAGGAGGGACGCATAATTTTGATCGTTACACGACGGTTGGCAGGGGGAACGGGTTATGAATGGTTATGTTTGATCGAAATGGGCACATGTTGAACCGCACACATTTCAGACCGCGCCCACCACTGTCTACCCGTCTCTCGACCAGCCCGCGAGCGGCTATCCGGGACAGCAGCAGCAGCCCGCTCCCGCTCCCGGCTTCAACCCGGCGGGGCCGGGCGTGGGCGCCGCGCCGCCCTACCCGGGCGCCGCCACCGGCCCCCAGCCGGGCGCGTACCAGCAGCAGCAGCAGCCGGCGCCTGCCTACCAGAACGTGCCCGACTACCCGCGTCAGCAGCAGCCGCCTCCGCAGCCGGTGTATAGCGAGCCGACGTACCAGCAGCCGCAGTCTAGCTACGGCCAGCAGGGGTATGGACAGGGCGAGCAGACCGCCTACTACCCGCCGCAGAAGCAGAAGAAGGACTGTGTCGTCATGTAGACAGTCGCACTGCTGCCCCACCCGTCCCGGTGGCGACTCGCTTACACATAATCCACTCGCATATTCGACGATTTGCCAGCGCTACGCCCCCTGTAATTACCAGTATGTATCTATATAATTGCGCTTTGTTGTTTCTTGTGTATATTGTAATTGTAATGTGTTCGGGAGTGATTGAGAGAGAGGAGCGGAATATAGTGTTTACACGACGAGTTTTTGTGTGTTCGTGTTGGCTTATCGGAATTGATCAAGTTAATCGCGCTTGATTGACGCAGTTTCGGGTGATAACTACTGTACTCGCTTGCGCGCCTATCTGTTCAGTGACGGAGGAAGAGAGAGAGAGAGAGAGAGAGAAAGAGGGGAGAGAGAGGGAGAGAGAGAGAGAGAGAGACTTGGCCCGCCTATATTTCACACAGTTGATTTACGAGTGTGGCAAGTGCCCGGCGTGTCAACCATATCGCGTGTGCTTTTTACATATCGCATTTCGCCCTGCAGTCCTCAGTCGCGTGTTCAGAAACGAAGTACTTTGAGAGCCCTCTCTCGATTCTCAAACCCGGCATGTTTTGGTGTAGCATATTTAGCGAGAGATGAGAGTGCGTATCTCGAGGTTTTTGATTCACTCGCGTGCCGCCGTAAGCGTATATTTGTAGTTTTTCTTCTCTCTCTCTCACGAATGCATGTCACCTAGGCAGGGCTGTTTCACTCCTCCTCTTCCAGCGTCTTTTTCGCATTGATGCGTGCGTCGTTATCTCTAGAACATATATATCCAGCGTATATATTTATGTGCGTGTGTATGAGAGTGTGTGTTGTAGTCTTATTCGCTATTCACGGTAGAATGCCCTCTACTCCCGGGTATAGATACGGTTTCCGTGTATTTCGGGCGGCAATATGCGTCGTGCTGTCGTGCACGATGTGTACTTTGTCACCACACCCGTTTCCGCGCCCAATCCCTAGCATAAGTAGAGGCCAGACTCGACTTTTGCTGGGGCAAAAGACCCTCAGAAAGATCTCAGAACGGCCGCGCACTCTCAGAAAGATCCCCAGAAAGATCTCAGAACGCGCACCCACCTTCAGAAAGATCCTCAGAAAGTGGCTTTTTGTATCATAAAGCGGTTTTTGATACATAATCGAGTCTGACCTCTCTGGTGAGAATGCTGATGGTAAGATGCTAGGAGTCGATATCACTTGATTCAAATTCGCGCGGTTTCTTTGTGATTGCACTCTATTGTCTGTCTTTGTTATAATGTTATTCAAATGTTTATTCGGAACCGCAAACATGATCATGATCATTGTTCTTGACTTTAGTCATATGATGTCTGCTCCGAAGGTGGAGGTGGTGATCGAGGAGGCGGAGAAGCGCGTGGAGGTCGACGAGAACGAGATGAGCGACGACGAGAGGTGGGCATTCAAGGTGTGGTCAGTCTTTTCGAAACAGCCCCTTCGAAACGCCTTCCGCAACACGCTGTTTGTTCGTGTTTCGAAGGCGTTTCGAATTCAGTATCGAAGGGAGTTTCGAAAAGACTGACCGCTACTTCAGATTCACTCACTCGAATAAAGAATAGGACATTTATGATATCGCACCGACCGCTTGTATACGGCAACGGCAGTAGACAATCACTTTGTAGGATTTTCGTATGTGTGTTTATACGGCAACGGTAAAATAGACAATCACAAATGATCAATAGACGAGAAAATGCGATCGCGGCTACAGCAATCTTCACGTACCTATCACACGCACATTAGTTCCTATTTCCAACAGCACGACTTTTGGTCACATGTCACGTGGAGCTCACCACTTGTGAAATTTGAGAGGGAGTTCTGACGCGTTTTCGAAATTCTTTTGCTCGCACCGCGTTTTCCAGGCTTCTTTTCGAGAGTATCTGCGGACTTGTAACCCATTGATCTTTCGATTTCTCAAGTACTCCTCAATGAACTCGAGCCTGATTTTCGCCCGTAGACACGGCGTCGTTACTCTAATTTATCGAATCACGTTTAGTGAACATAATTTGCAGTGTGATTGAGCATTAACGAGATCGGCGTGTTAAGCAATTGTTTGATTGTGTGACTCACTTTTCTTACCGCGATATGTATGTGGAATCGTTTATGATTATGTGCGAATAATGTGGTTTATAGAACGCCCAGATCCATGTGTATAACTATACTTACTTGCCGCGCGTGTTTGGGTGTCATGAAATGCAGCAGGAGATCTGATATGCTTTCAGATATTCACATAAACACTTATTGTGAATCAATTAATCACTTGCAGACCGGCCAAGGACGTCAAGTCTGCGTTCCGGACGTCCATCGCCGACACACTGAGCACCGTCGTGAGGTGTGTGTGTCTGTCTGTCTGTAACGGCTTGTACCATGTTCTCGCCTGATCACATCTCTACTTGACGTCGTGACAAAAACGCATTTTTTCGCTTCACCAATCAGTAGCCTGTTTACCACTGATTACCACTGATATGTATGTCTAATCTATTTTGCGCCGTGATCCTCGATTTTTGAAACGTGAGTGGGTAGAGGGAGACGGAAGGTGGAGGTCGTGAATATTTCACCACACCGCCTCCTCGCCTTTTTAGGCGACCATTTACCTGGATACGGAATGTGGAAAGGTGCATAGCTCTCGCCATTGGCCCACGTAACAAGCATAATGCGAAGAACGTTTTAGGCAATTGCCTTTTTACCGCCAAATAAACCATACCACAATAGTCATGACGTGACAATACAATAAATCTTTGATCTGCTAGGTGACATAGACATAGCTATAACTTTCCGTAGCAATATTCATGAAAATGGTCTAATATCACTGTGCGTAAGGTTAAGCGTGTGGTGTGTTTAGTTCTCGTCGTAAGACTTCAGTTCTCTTGAGACTCCCGTACTGGTGTATTGAACACATGAATCATGTGACATGATCCTACTTACCTTAAACTTTTCTAGGTGCGCAAAGCTTGTGGAAAAGGCAGGAGACAAGAGGGAATCGCAGTGAACCAACATCCACTCACATATTCTTATCATTTTATCATCTGTGTATAATACTAATGTGTTATTATTGTATAAACGTATTTCACAAAGAAACGGGGATTACACAAAGAGAAAATGCGTTTCACATACACACTGGCAATCAAAATGCGTTACAACATTCCGCCTCGCATAAAAAAATATAATATTTTCGTATATCTTCCAAGAAAAAAATCCACGGACACTCTCACAAAATTGGGAATAGATAAAGCTCGTTTCGCACAACCGAAAATATGTGAATTGAATGTGTGTCGTAAATCAAAAACATATAAACATATCATAACTGAGTACCTAGGAGAGTCATATCTTTGCATATACAGAGATAAGTGTTGGAGAACTTTGACGACGTACTTCGAATCTACGGTTGACACTACGTGGAGAATCTATACGCTAGGCTAGTTATTGCTGGCTAGTGGGGGGGGGGTTAGTAGTTCGGCGTCGCTCCAACCGAGATGACACGATTGCAACAAAAAGAAGAGAATGGAAATGGAGAGAGAGAAAACGGGGACTAGAGGCGGGCTGTGAAAGAGTCGGCTGGCGGGGGGCGCCGTGAGCGTGTCTCATCGCAGCAGCAGTGCGAGGAGGGGCGCGAACAGGAAGACGGCGGCGCCTGGCGCCGCACCCACCGGCCCGGCCTGCGCGTCCGGCTCCGATGCGACCGGAGCCATCTCCTCGCTTTCCGCCTGAAATGTTTGAATTAAACTTCTTTACTCTTTTGAAAAACAGTGTCGTGTCCATCGCTCGAAAAGCACGCATTGTTTGCAGCTTGTTTTTTTCCGATTAGTAATACTATTTTGTTTTGCAGTACTGTTTACACTTGTCACATGTTGTCGTGAAGAGCCAATATGCTATCAATATCTCATTCCTCTCATTTGCACTCTCACCCCGTAGCTCGCGTCAGTCTAACTGTTCAGGCAGTCTTTCTATATTCGTTCCCCCTATAATTTTTCACGAACATCCCACATGTGTGTCTATCTGCGTTTTCGTGCGTTTTTTCGAGGTGTGCAGCCGGCAATTGTTGGCTGTGTGAGCACCTGCGAGAATGAATAGAAATAGGCAGTGGCTCAAAGCTACAGTATGTCGTGTCCATCAAAAGCACGCAAACAAATGCAGTGTAAACAGCTGTACTATAATCGGTAAAAACTTTTGTACGATGATCTACTACAATGGTTCAAGAAATAACATTTTTTTCAGCCAGTGCAACGATACACTTCTTCGAAAACAGTGACTTCTACATTCTTCTGCAATTCTAAGGATACGTGTGCGAATGAGTTGCCGCATTCTAGCATACGTTCTGAATATGGGCATATGGCGAAACACGTCTTGCCTACCTTCGCCTCCTCCTCGCTCGGCTCGGCGGTGATGGCGCAGTCCAGCTCGCAGTTGTCCAGCTTGTCCGCGTGCAGACCCTGCAATTATTAAATGACAATGTATATGAATCATAATATGTGTATGTGTATGGACGTTGTATTAGAGAAACACTGTATAACCATACAGATCGTTTCCAAGTTTCTGAGAGCACTGTTTGAAAGAGAAAGAAAACAATTGGCATCAATTAAATGTGACCATCATGCTACCCAGCGTTGACTGATATTCTAAGCATGTCACATGTTTGAAAGAACAAAGATACGTGAACACAAGAAAAAACGTACAGTCGTTATAATCCAATGCTCTGTATTGTTTTCGGCTGAGGACAATTGGTGCGGCTATATCCTTGTTACTCTCTATGAGTAGTGAGATAAACGCAATACCAACAAGAAAAAACGAGCCAGCCGCGCACCTTGAACATGTTGGTGAGCGAGCGGCACATGATGTGGCTGGCCTCGTTCCGGCACAGGCCCGACATGGCGTTCACGTACTCCTTCAGCTTGCCGTTCACGTGCTCGCAGATCTGCAAAGTGGAAACAATAATGATTGATTACATGGTATTAACGAATAATCTTGTCAACGTGATAATCTTGACGTAAACGTAAAGAAAGCCACCCGATTCAAGAGAATACAGAAAGGTATGATAAATCTCCCCAATTTCTTGAAAACACATTGTGCGTTCTGTTCTCTGTTATTTAAAAGTATTTCTTTCGGATTGGTCCTTTATTGGTAATCAATGTCTAACGTTGCTTCTCACTAATGTCTAACTATGTTGCTCACCATGATGCATGAAACGTATTTAGCTCGAAACAAACGACATTGATTGATTGATTGATTGAAGATGTCTAATGTCTAACTATGTTCCATGTAAGATTGCACGCCTCACCTGATCGTCTCCCTTGTCGGCATGATCGTCGAGGAACTTGTCTGACAGATACGTGCCGGCCGAGAGCGTCATCTCACCGATCTTCTCCTGCAACAAGGTGGCTTATAACACCGTAGATGATATAGATGTAGATATCAGCAAAATCAAATACCAGTCCGGTTAGTGTCCATGAGTGCTAGCTCTTTTATGTACAACTAGACTAATATGCAATATCGCGTACGAGAGAGAGAGAGAGAGAGAGAGCGCGCAAATAAATGATGAACTTGGATAAAACGGTTTCTCAAACTGAACCAAAAACTCAACAACCAACGCACGTTCTTGAGGCACTCGCGGTGGTTGGTGAGCACCTCCTGTCCCTCGGCGGAGCACGCATAGGTGAGCAGGTAGTAGGACTTGAGGAACGAGCCAGAGTCCTGAATGGAGTGATTGATGAGTGATTTTATCAGAACACATTTGAGTTGAACCGAGTGATAAGTAGTGAGTAATGTACATTACTTTGAATATCGAGACTTTTTATGTGTGTTGGACATGTATCTGTATCATTTATCGTCGAAAATCACATGAACACCGCTCTCCCTTGGACACATTAGTATTAGTCGTTTGATGGAATGCGTATCTCCCCCTTCTCATGGTGTGTGTCGTTTTTGTTCGCCCGCGCCCGGATGCATCGCGCATTTATGACAAAAAGTGCGGAGCTCGATGGAATGATATAAAATATGACTGACAGCGAGGTGAATAGGCGAGACTGCGAGTTTTCAACACGGTTGAATAGAACGCTGCGAGTAGCGAAATAATATGAAGAAAATAATACGAAATATAGAAAATAGCTCAAAAAATCAGCGCGTGCTACCCTTCTCATGTTCTAATTAATGCTATCAGTGATATACAAAAATATACTACTAGTGAGAAAAGAACACAAAAAAGAGTATGCCTACCATTCTGTGCTAGAAGTGAACATATTATTATAAAAACGAAGATAGGAATTCAATGCGTATTTCTGTGCTACCATATGTGATTGAGATAACAAATAAATATGAAATATGTAAGCGTATGCGTACCTTTCTATGGGTGAGCAGGTCGGAGACGGTGTTGGACACCTCGACGACCTCCTCGTGCCGGCACTGGTGCGGCTCCGGCAGCTCGTCCTGACAAAGCGAACCATAAGTATAGTTCTATGCTCGCAATAAGTTGCGCGCGGTGGGGTAGATCAGAGGAAGACGGAGAGTCAGTTCTCAGCAATAACGCGTAAAACAAAAGATACAGACGGTTATGGCAGCGTATTTCGAACTGCAAGCTAGAATGATCGAAAACTATCGCTCTGGCGCAAACTATAGCTGATTGTTGACACCAATTAGCCTGGGACCAACTCCATATTTGCCACATCCTGTTCACTATATTCAAATTCGTATTATCATTATAAGGTACGCCGCTTAGTGATTAGCGATGCGTCCTGGCAGCGGCTAGTGTATTTTCCGCTTTTTGGAAACGGTGGCAGATAGATGCTTCCCGTTTTATGGACTGTTCTGGACGCGAACGCACTTTTCATGGTCGTTTCGCAGACGGCACTTTATTGTTTTCTAATTTCGAGATAGCGAGTGTGCGCCCGGAAATGCGCATCTCCCTCTCTCTCTCCCTCTCTCCCTCTCTCCCTCCCTCTCCCTCTTTTGTTTTGCGCGAGGCGATACCGCACTCTGGTATATCTATCGCGTGCCTCCTCCTTCCCGTTTATAAGTGTGGATAATTACCCATTAGGTATGGCTCGCGCCGCCCTGTCTGCGCCCTCTCCCATCCCCACACACTCTCCGCATTTGCGCATGCTCAAGTGAGCCTGCCAGCCGCGGCGGCTGGCGCAATTAGAGCGCGAGTGGTGCGATCATCCCCATATGAGTGACACCAGCGAATCTGCGAATTTCGACTATACCGGATTTTCGCCCGAACACAACACATAGAGAGCCTCTTGTGGCGCGCGTTGTTGTTTTGCCGCTGAGACACATACATGCAGCCACACACACAACAGCCTACTAGCCACTATCATCACTCGACGCATATGTGTACACATGTAGGAAGATTCACAACAAAAGCCGAGCGCTTTACGAAATCCTCTATACCTCCACCCCCTGACTGTGGCACCTTAATGTATGTGTATGCATTGTTGGGCTACTTTCGCGATGTGGCACATTCCGGTAATCGGACACCCTGCGTGAAACCTCCCCTTTCCCCCACTGCTCTTTCGCTTACCCGAAATTCTAGCCGCAGGGGCAGGGCCGCCGCCGCCGCACCCCAATCAGACAATTATCATGCGGGTCGGCTGGCGCGCTGACTTGTCATAACTAGTATGAGTCGCAATAAGAGTGCATTTTGGGAGCGCGCCACTGCTTTATCGAGTGTGTGTGTGTGTGCGCGCAATCATCTCTCAGTCCCCTCTCTCTCGCGCGCAGAAAGGTCAGAGAGTCGCCCTGAGGGCAGCGAGTGAGTGAGCGAGTGAGCGAGAGGATAGGGGGACGCTGCTGGGTGGAATTGAATGCGCAATAGATGGCAGTGAGTCTCTCTCTCTCACTGTGAAATAATCCAGCCACTTTTTGCTGCCGCCGTCGCTCCTCGAAACCAAAGTCCGAGCGAGGAGAGATGGCGCATCCTCCAATCTCTCTCTCTCTCTCTCTCTCTCTCTCTCTCTCTCTCTCAATTACTCGCAGACATAGAGAGATTCGCGCGGCAATCGCACAAAAAGCCTCCCGGTGGCCACGGAACCCGCAATCATCCAATCACACAATTAGCCATTTATATGCTAATTTGTGGCGGCGTGCGTGTGTGTGTTTGTCCCGCCGGGGGTGGTCCCTTATTGTGCGGATTGATTCACGGTCAGTGACTGCGACACCTGCCTCTGCTGCCGCGAGGAAGATTAGCAAGATAAACAGACACGCGCCGGAAGCAATAATTATTATGAATGCGATGATTTCTCGAGAAAACAGCGATACAATTAAAAGGCAGCAACTATACAAATATCACCTTGATACACTTATCCAGATCCCTCAAGTGTTTGCACTGATCCTCGGTGATAGTGACGACGTTATCCTGAAAAATCATTCGGATGATGGATTTAGAATAAGACGATTTTTTCATAGAACGGCTGAGAATGTTATACATACAGTAAACACTACTGCAGATTTCGTCTCTGATCTGTCTGGCATTGCGAGTGATTGAAATGTTATGTTTGAATAACCTTTCCAAAGGGGATCTACATATTAGCTTTGTGTGTATTGGAGAGTGCGGCAAATGGCCAAATGGCAAAATACATAGTGCACGGGATTTGTTTGTGTTTGTTCGGGCTAATGCGCGCAGAAGCTGCGTTTCCTAATCATCGACTTTTCCTCCTTCCTACCTTCAACTCGTACAACGTCCACGCCCACTCATCGAGAATGTTGATGAAGCACTTGACGAGCGTCACATAGTTGCACTGCAAGAGTTATCGTAGGTGACCTCCGGAAGGACAGACCGACAGACAGACACCATGGTACATATCAGCCTAAAGCCTAAAGAGGTGAACGGCTGACTAATGCGCGCACCTTGGTCTCCTGGGATGCGGCGGGCGCGGCGAGAAGCGCCAAAATCAACAGCACTCGCATTCTTCTCTCGACTCTGCAAAGGGCGGTCAGATTCGTTCTCGGCAACCCGAAAACAGAGGGAAACGGCGAGTGGCGGCGCCGAGTAAACAAAATCGCGCAATGTTCAAACAGACGCAGCCGAGAAATTAGCCTCTCTTTCTGGGAGAGTGAGGGGGGGGGGGCGCTGGCTGGCAAGACGCCCTCCCCTCCCCCCCACCCACTGATAAACCCGCTAATCGACAGCGCGATGGGACGAAACTCCGAGGGGGGCAATGGGGGGGGGTGGGTTAGGCTAGGGAGAGCTCTTCTAAACGCGGTGTTTTGAGGCGGACGTGGCAGAAGCAGAAGCAGGCACGACGCGCACAAGAAGAAGTAGGGAGTGCGAGAGGGAGAGAGGGAGGGAGAGAGAGAGAGAGAGAGAGAGAGAGAGAGAGAGAGAGAGAGAGAGAGAGGGAAGGTGGGTGGCGATCGATGCATGCGCTAGCGCGCGGCAGGTCTCCCTTCTCTCCCCCTCGTCTCTCGCATATCACCCCACACGAATAATAAGCATCATTTGCGCGACAGAGAAGAGAAATGAGGGAACAGCGGCTGAACCACTTGACTCTCGGCAAACACATCAGAGATACATTGAGACATGGGATCGCTGTCGCACTCGAAAGCTATGCAAATGCCGGGGCTATCGACGACATCTGATGGGGGGAGGGAGGGAACGCGGGAGTGTCCTCTCTCTCTCTATCTCTCTCTCTGTACATCCTGTGTGTGGCGATGGCCCGCCCTCTCTCTCTCTCCCGGAAAATTGCGTGAACCGAATTACGGCGCGTCGCCATCGGAATTCGCGCGAGAAATTCGCAAGTTTCCCAATTTTTGCATCGATTCCCATCGGTTGGTGGATGTGGTGGGTGATGGTGGTGCAGAGAAGAGCGTGAGATATCGCGACTTGGAAGAGGTGGCGAGAAATGGATACGCAACAAAAAAAAACCGCGCGGCCTGACCCGAGGGCAGAGAGAGAGAGAAAGAGGACAGAAGGTCTGCGCTTGTGTGGCAGAGGCGGTTTTCTGGTGTCGGGTTTCTAATCACAGACTAGCAACCACGTGCAAATAGAAAAGGAAACGAGCACAGCAGCAGCAGCACAAAAGATGTCTCTAAGAGGGCAATCCAATCTGCGAGACAGTATGTATGCTGATTCTTGAATCGTGGGCGCGGGGGTTAGGGGGTAATCAGGGATGATCAGGGGACGCGTAGAGACACACACACAAGAGTATTTGAGAAACGCGCACTTGACGGCTAATCTGCATATTGCGCCTCTCGCAGAGGCAGGTGACGGCAAGTAGCCCCCCAGCGCTACAGAAGAGAGGGATTATGAGGCAGCAAGGGGGGAGAGAGTGGAGACGAGACTGACTCGATTCGCTAGACGAGCAGCACGCGACAACAACCAACCACCAACGAGAGAAAGGCAGCAGTACTGGTAATATGCGACTAAAGTTGCGGTCAGTCTCTTCGAAAGCAATTCCTGTTTCGAAGGCATAGCAAGGCATTGCGAAGTGTTCGGGAGTGTTATGGGAGGCGATACGAAAGGCAATTCCGAAGTGTTTTTGGAGGCATTCGGGAGCGTTTCGTAGAGACTGACCGGTACTTTAATTTGAGGATGGCCTATGAACGGGGCTGGGAGCGCGATAACGAATGGGAGGGGCGGGTCCGGTGGCGGCGGCACGGGGGCAATGTATCTATGGCACCCCTCCTCCTCCCTTCTTCTTCTCGCTCTGAACACAATTATCGCCTGTGGGAAGCCGCGCGCGGCTTAGCGCCACCCTCATTTGCATATATCGAAGGCAGCAGCGACGGCACGAAGACGAAATTATGACGGACGTCTCGGAGAGAATGAGAGAGAGAGAATGAGAGAATGACAGGAAGTGTCTGTGGTCGGATAATCTGACGGGAGCGAGAAAGAGACAATCGATCTTCTCCTGCCACCGAAGCACCCTCTCCGGAGAAACAGAAAAACAAAAGCAAAGAGAGAGAGATAGAGAATATATGAATGCGCGTCGCCGCCGCTGCCTCACTCCACAACCACTGTAGACAGCGCGAGAGTTTTAAGACACAACAGAGAAAACAACAACATAAGTGGCAAAAAGACTGCTGCGAGCCTCTGTGCGGCCGCCTTCTCTGAGTATAGCATGAGGATTGTTTATCACCATGCTCTCGCAGACTATACGAGAACGGGCATGATGCCAAGTTGGGCGGGGCCGCCGGAAGAGAGAGAGAGAGAGAGAGAGAGAGAGAGAGAAGCTCATCGCAGTGAAAAGTCAACAGAACATGCTCGGAATCTGACATGGCGAGATGACACCAAAAAAAGGCGGGGTAGAGCGGCGGCGACGCAGCTTTCGAAATGCGAAATGGTCGATTGAGGCTGGCCGGTGGCCGGAATGCAGCCAGTTTCAGCTGCTGTGGCTGGGCGGTCAGTCGGAAAACAATCGACGAGACTCATCCCCTCCCTCTCCCTCTCCTCCTCGTTCCTACGAAAATGACTCTCGACATGCATTATCCTATTGAGTGAGGACAGGGGTCAGGAGTCTCAGGAGCACTGTGAATGGTCTTGTATGGAGTGGAGAGTGGGGGGATGCGGTAATTGGTGCTATCCTCTCTCGAGGGGCTGGCAGCATTGTGCCATTGCGCCAGATGGGCCAAGTCGTCCGGCTAAGACGTATGCCGTCTGCTCGTGGTGCCAGCCTGTCTGCCTATCTGCTCCCACTCACTTGACCCCACATACTTCAGATCAGCTCAATTAGAGAATCGCATAGACACCAAAAACAAGACAATGTAGATGAAACTTGGAGAAGATGATGTGGTTGAATGGAATGGGAGATGCGCGGGAGAGCGGCCTGATTGCTGAAGTGTCGCGCGCGCCGCGCCCCCAAACGCTTTCTAATTGTCCATTAAACGAAGCAGCAAACGCGCGCGTGTGTGTGTGTGTTTGTTAATGCCACACTTGTCTCTCCTCTCCTTCTCTCTGACATGAAACGCGCGCTGATTGCCTCTTTCGGCTGTCTTTTTGCTGGTTTCACAAGTGTCGACGACGTCGCCGGCGAAAACATGCAAAGTCGAGACGGGAGGCGACGAGAGTTGTACAGAGGGCGCGGGAAACGAGGGCACCGCAACAAAAATGCAAATGCACTTTGAGGGGCGCTTCAAGTGGGGGGAAACAGCGGAAGAGAGAGAGGGAGAGAGAGAGAGAGAGAGAGAGAGAGAGGAGCGTGAAAGCTGCGCAGATTAGCGCGTCGAAAGTATGCAACAGGAGCAGAGGTCCAGAGGTGAGGGAGCAGGAGAATTTGAAGAAGGAGCAGAATCAAGCAGAGAGCAGAGTTCGAGGAGAAGCGTGTGATTATGGTCGAAAAGACGGTTGGGATTTACAAACACATTCTTGCATGGCATATGGAACAGGTAAAAACAGGTTGGTGTGAAAAAAATTACATAACTATATAGTAGGTAACGCCGATATGTTTCTCGCATTATTCACTCGAGTAGGCAAGCGACTGGATTGAATAATCAGAAAATATAACTAGCAGGTGCTGAAAACACTCACTCAAGAAACAACACGTGTTCATATCGTGCACACATCGGTTTTATATCACACAAAAAATACTGAGCAGAAGTGAATACAGAATATTGAAGCACCACAGCTGCTCTGCTCTACCATACTATAACATTATATACATATAACATATCTTCGTAAACAAAAAGTGTCGTAATCAGCGGAGAGAAGACATAGCCACATAGCTGAGAGGATAAGGAAAGTGGATAAGAAAGACGCATATGAGAAAAGCGCGGAGGAACTCAATGGACATTTGATGGACTCCCATGCGAAAGGGGGGGGGGGGGCAGAAAGCGTGAGCGAAGGCATTATGCATTCAGGCACTCGGTCAGCCGATTACTGCAGTAGAGTGAGTGAGAGAGAGAGAGAGAGAGAGAGAGAGAGAGAGAGAGAGAATGGTGAGTCTTGCCAAGCGTGCGAAAGCCGACCACCCAAGGACTATGAAATATGAAAAGCCACTAAAACGCAAGATGAAGAGGCGCAAGCGATAGATTTCGCACTAATTGTTGGCGGCGATGCGCGAAACGATAGAGCAGAGGTCGTCTCCCCGCGTTTGCCGAACCAAGAGAACAGAGGGATTCGCAGAAGCATTTCTTTGAAAAAAACATATTTTGTATTTACAAATACAATATTATCAGCACAGAGAGGGACACGGAATACTCCTGGGAGATAGCGGCGTTGATATCATTTCAGGTAGGGCTTATGCTCAATGTGTGCACGACATCTATGTTGCTGCCGCCTTCAAGTCGTTTCTGCATCGCCACAACAACTTGTCACTTTTCACTTTATCCCCCTCCCGTATTTGTGGTTTACAAGTTGTTTTTCGCTGTTTGATAGATTCTCTTGCCTCTAATCCTAGACGACGCGTTTCCCGCTTCAAAAGTGAGTTCGTTTCGCAGATTAGTCAACTTTTAAAACTAGTCGTGCACTTTTCGACACCGCGAGTTGGTTTAGTTAGCGATGCATTGCTTTTCTACTCTCGCGTCCAGTACGCTTTTAATTACTCAATGTGTGCAATTTTTCATACTCTAACTGTTGTGTTAAATATTAAAAACAATCCACTTTTCTTTTAATTGGTTTTCACGTTATATTTATGATCTATTTTTGCCTCACATTGTTTCGTGAAAATTGCAAAACATCGGGCTGAGCCGGGGATTGAACCCGGGACCTCTCGCACCCTAAGCGAGAATCATGCCACTAGACCACTCAGCCGATGCCTGCGGGCGCGAAACTTTCGAGAATCACCGTATCCCCGCGGGCGTTCTCAAAGCGAACTAATCCACTGAACGCTGGGACAAATGTCGTTGTCTGCCAGAAAAAAACGTCTAGATGCGATGAGGAATGTTGTTGCCTGATTGCGACGGCGCCGCGCGCAAATCGGCCACTTCCCGTCCATCGAGAGCCCCTTCTCGCACTCATTTCCCTCCGTCTCCTCTCTCACTGAATTAGAGACAGCAGTGCTCAACTTGTCTCATTCCCCTCTATTTTATCTGATTACTCCCCGCCCATTGTCTCTCTCTCCCCGTCCCTCTCCCATCCCTCCTCTCCCTCTGTGAACCGTCACTCAGTAGGACATGTCTCTCTGCGACCAGCTTCACTCGCCTTTTCTCTCTCTTTTTCCGCGCAAGAAATATATGTATGTGGAATTGTCGCGAAGAGGCGGCGGCGTATCAAACAATCTCGCTCCTCTTTCCCCCTCCTCGCACCGGCAAAAAGACATTTAGGTTGCCATATCTCTTCGCGCGAGAGGCTCTTCCTGAGATCGCGCAAACTTCGCCGATGCTACCCAACGACAATGCGCACTTCTCTTACCATGGCCTGAAAATGATCGACGATGAGAGCAGGTGAGAGAGAGAGAGAGAGGAGAGAGAGAGAGAAGGAGAGGTTGCGTGTCATAAGTCATAAGTGTATTCCTCATATAACTTGATAGACTCGACATCTACGAGACAACCCGATTGCTGGACCAGCACTCGACGCCTTCTAAAAGCATCAAGAGCGTCAAGAGCGTCAAACTGAAGAAGAAGAAGCAAAAACGCGACCACAGTGAGTCTCTAAGACATTTTTTCCAGACAGACAGTGAGTCCCATTCTGATTCATAAGGTGTTTGGTACTTCGGAACAATCTGTATACGTCACAGAGTACCAAAAGTTTTTTACCTCAAGTTTGGTACTTTGGGACAATATGTGAAGCGTCATTGAGGGTCACTACTTTTCTGACCGATTCGTGCTCGGTGATAAATCACTGGACAAGTTGATTGTTGATTACTGACATATAGTAGAGGAATCTCTCTCCTTCTCCCTCTCTCCCTCTCTCTCCCCCCTCCCCCTCTCTCTCCCCCCTCCCCCTCTCTCCCCCCCCCCCCCGATCCTCAAGGTGTCACCGTGCCGCCTTGCCACCGCTTCCGGTCGCGCCCTCGCAATGTCCAGCGATGCGAGAAACGTCGTAGTGCCGCATACATTTCACGCCATTTCCACGTCTTCCACTGTCTCCTCGATGCGCTCCGGCTTTTCGACGATCGCCTCGCGCCTCAAGGTGCTCGGTGAGTTGCGTCCTTCCGAAAACCGCGTCTTCCATTTCACCACTTTTCACTTTGCGCACACACGACGCACGCATGCACATATTTGTTCGCTCCCTCAACAGAGGATGGGAGTGCTTTAGTGTTTCACGGAGCAATAGTCTGGCGGCTCCGCCCCCCTCTACTCTTCTCTCACCTTGGATCGAGGTCTGCTCTGAGTGAGAGCCTTCTATCTCTCTCTCTCTCTTCGCAACTATGACGGCGACTTCCAAATCGCCCAAGAAACGGCAGTTCGGAGGTACTTATTTGAGCCCTTCCGTGTTCCCATTTTTCTAAATCCTCTCACATCTCCTGGCGAGCATTTTAATAGGAGTGACTCCCGCGCGAGTCTTTTTCCACAACCTTCTCTCATGCTATGCATATTCACGGAATTCAATGTCTCCTCGCAATAGGGAAGGGAGCTGATAGCAACTCGGTGAACGCTTTACATGTGCCTAGCATGCGATGCCTAATGCAGAGTAGTCACTTCAGTATTCTCCTTCCTTTTTCCACAGCGAGAACACTGATGAGCACAGAAGTTGCCGCCTGGAAATACGGTGTGTGTGTGTGTGCCCCCACTGCTCAAAAAAGGTGGTCACTTTTCGCGCTGCCCCTCCTCCTCCTACTACTCGCCAATTCCATCCAGAGATAAAGGGAAGTGAGCAGAGAGAGAGAGAGAGAGCACAGGGGGTAAGTGAGAGAGAGAGAGAGAGAGAGAGAGAGAGAGAGAGATAGGCCCTCATCCCGAGTAATCAAGCACTCACACATTCGTTTTTCGGGCGGCAGCCCCCCTGCGGCACCGATTCTCGCGTGTGTGTGAGAGCTACTGCCGCCATCCCCCCACCTAACATTCGCTCTTCTCGTCCCTCGAACACGCTTCGATCCCTCTGCACTTTTTCGATTTATGACTCGATTATGCTGCGAGTGATCGCCGACAAATCAGCGCCGCGGCTGCCGTCCCGGCTCGGTAATCCCCTCCTCCTCCTTCTCCTTCTCCTCCTTCTCCCTAAGGGCATGCCGCATGCGTTCGCTTGTTTTTGGGTTGCTGTTCAATCACCGCTCCTGCTGCTGCTGTAGCTACTGCGATGTACGCGCCAGCGCCGGGTTACCAAGAAGGTCGCATATATTCATGTACATTCTCCTTCATTCCGCGTCACTACCTTCCATTGTTGCGGCTTGATAAGCTAAACGACCGCTTGATTGCCGCCTCCGTTCTGCCAAATTCCGGGCGCCTCTCAAAACAATCGAAACGAGGCGGCGGAGGCACAAACTGGCGATGATCGCGCTGTGAGAAACGGGCGCTTGTCACGAGACAGAGTAGCGTAAGGAAGACAAATAGCGAGGACGAGCTCTCCCGCTCGTATTAAGCCATGTTGTGACAGGAGGCAGTTTAGCGAGAGTGATCACTGAGGCGAGGTCAGACTCAATTATGTACTAAAAACCCAAAAAAAGCACTTTCTGAGGACCTCTCTGTAGTTTCAGTAGGTCTTTTGCCAGCCAAAGTTGAGTTGTTGAGTCGGACCTCTACTATGATAATATCAGACGGGGCGATGAAGCTGCGGCATGTGGTGCGTATCGCGGCCGCCCACTTCGCACTCTACACCTTCGTCGTATTCTACGTACTGTTCGGAGCGTACATGTGAGTCTTTCGGATTCCTTTGAAGTAGACAGAGCTTATGTAGGTGTTTTTTTTTCTGAGTCTTATTTCCATACTTATTCATTCTGTGACCAGGCCTCGACTACGACGAGGTTAACACATTCTTCCTATTTGAGTGCTTGCCGTTTGTCATTTTGATGGCCATATTGGTCTTATTGGGTGGGGCCAGAAGATAAAAGTACTAAAATGAGCAAACAATGGCAGCCGCGCGTTGGCCGAATTCGATACGCCTTTCACACTTGTTCATCAATTTTATACATTCTTCGTATATGCCGTTTTCTCTCTCTCTCTCTCTCTCAACTGGTGTTATGCGGTAGGTCGGGGGCAATGACATGTTGTTGCGAATTCGTCTTGCCGCTGAAAGATCCATAGTCTTTTTTCTCTCTCTTTTTCGCATCTGGGGGCGCAAGATGCATTGTTCCACTCTGACTCTGACAGAAGAGAGTGAGAGTGAGTGTGTGTTCGGAGAACGAACACTCACAAATGGGGAACGCATGGTATGCAGCCATTGCAAGAGATTTGTCCGGGTTGTAGCTGAATATGACAATACAACGCATAACCAGGTGCATATGGTAGAATGACTTTGAAGTCCGAAGAGGTTCAAAGGTGTTGCAAGGCTATCGCAATTTTTTTCGGAGTAATAAAGTTTTTGGAGTCGTTTGAAATAACTCAAAGGCAACTGAGAAGGCATACCGCAAGGCAAATCGTGAGTAGATTGAAGGTGATTGGAAGTCGTTTGAAGAGCCTGACCACTGCTTAATTTAAAGGCAACTGAGAAGGCATATAGTTTAAAGAACTCGAAGTGGTTTTGAGAGCGCTGTTTGACAGGTTCCACTACCTGGAGGGCGACAACGAGAACCGGCTGCACCACCTGCAGCGGCAGCAGGTGCTCCAGCTCAAGAGCGAGCTGCTCACCGCTGTGGCGAAGACGGATAATGTGAGTTGTGGATACCATAGACCATGGATAACCCACACTCGATGATCAGAGTTATGTATAGAGTGAGCACGTGAGTCATACCATAGAGCCAAATCAACAGAATCATTCGCCCAATGAGTGTACTACAAAAGTGTCTCATTAGGTTAAGTAATTACATTCAATAGAGGAATGATTCAGCTCAGTTTTACGTGAGTGAGGAATTTAGAATAAGACAAATCGAAAAAAAAGATCATCCAGGTGGAGCGTCTGGACGAGCAGTTGCGTCTGTTCCTGCGCAACGTCTCGCACCTGCACATCTCACTCGACAACTACCTCATCTTCAACGACCCCACACAAACCGCGACTAAGCGATGGACATTCCCCTCGAGTGTCCTGTTCGCGTTCACTATTCTAACGACTATCGGTGAGTGGACAGTAGCCGCTCGATGCTGATGTGTCAAAATAATATTTCATGATCGCGATTAAAACACCTTTTGAGCGTCATATGAGCTAACGATGGCCAAATTGATATCAGTAATGTCCTTAGGTCCTTAGGGGTCCCTTTCGACGAAAACGGTTCTCAATTCTCAAATCCACATTTAGATGAGAACTGCCGTTCTTTTGAAGTAATTTCTTCATAAGTGAAATCACTTTTTTTCCTATTATGTGTACATTTCATGTCTTGTTGTTGATTTGTTGTGTTATTGTTTACCAGTTGGTTGAGGCTACGGCAACGTGGCCCCATCCACCTACGAGTGCCAAGTGTTCCTCATGGTCTACGGCGCGTTTGGCATTCCACTCTTTCTCATCACCATCGCCGACGTAGGAAGGTGGGTTTCGCATTTTCCACGTTCCACATCACCTCACATGCACTCCACATAGGGTCACGAACTCAGCAAAAACGTTAGGTCCTACCGAGATTCGAACTCGGGTTGCTGGATTCAAAGTCCAGAGTGTTAACCGCTACACCATAGGACCATGTTTGCAGCTGCGCTGTAATATCGTAGTGCTGCGCGCGATGCAGACACAGAGTCAATAACAACGCAGTAAAACGATGCATTCCAGATTCTCCAAGACTGGCATAATGTGGATCGTACAGCGAATGTACAAAAAGGAGCTGAAGAAGCAGGGCGAGCAGAAATTTCTGCGAGAACTCGGAGAAGTGAGTCGAACAAATGTTCATTGACAATTTCGTAAGCCTATAAACGATTGCATACATGAACATATGGACATTTTAGGTATTTCTCGTGGCTATAATATTCGTGGCGTTCATCGCTGCTGGATCGGCAGTCCTGCCACTCTGGGAACATCAACTCTCCTACTTTGACTCGGTCTACTTCTCATACATGTAAGCTTCTGTCTTATGTCTTTTGATTCACACCAATTTGCGATAGCGATAACACCCGAAAAGAACGTGGTTTGAACTTTATATTGCCTCTTTTGGCGGAAGTGCAGTCACGTGCATAGGAAACGCGGTTCGCGCGACGACTTTTTTATGTTGCAAACTTTTTTCTCACAGGAGTCTCACGACGATTGGACTCGGCGACATTGTGCCAAGGTATTTTTTTTATTTTTTTTATTTTTTAACTAGTTTTTACTACAATAATGATGTATTATAACCCATTTGTGTAAACAAACTTTTTAGACGCATGGACTTTCTACTGCCGACTCTCATGTACATCACCATAGGATTGTGGTTGACGACCGCACTGGTGAGTGAGCAAACTACACATTATAAACTACAAGGTACAAACTACAGGTCGAACAACTCGCAGACGTGTTCCGATTGGTGCACTACGCCGGTCGACAAGTCAAGAACGTCAAGGGGGTGAGGTTATCTCTCTCTCTCTCTCTCTCCCTCTCTCTCTCTCTCTCTCTCTCTCTCTCTCTCTTTATGACAACCTTCTAGATCACCGTGTGGCTGGGCGGTCGTCGGTTATCCGTCGGCGGCATCATCCAAACCGTCTGCCGCCGGGTAGGCATGAGCGACAATTTGATAGGTGGGTGTATTCTGTCTATGAGTGATAAAGATAGCGTTTGTAAATTCAAATCGTGGCATCACAGTTCACCAACGGGAAAATCTAGGCGAAATTGGAATCACCCTCCTTTAAAAGACAACAAAATGATGCGCATTCGAATTTAGGCCAAATAAACTGGGACCGCACGATGGAGCAAGCGCTCGCCGGCGTCCAGCCGCCCATGGTACGTTCCACCATCCTCCGATTCCCCATACGTTTCCGTTTCCACTGCACAACACATACGTTTCCACCGCCTATACGTTTTAGGTGCCCATCTTCCCGTGGCACTTTGCCGACTTTGCCGAGAACGACCCGCCGCTCATCGATCTGTCGATCGACTTTGACCAATTAGGCGGCTCGTTCTACTGCTCACAACCAGTTAAGAAGGTGGATCTTTTTCGTGTTTTCCCCCCGGAAATAGTAATATCAGAGTAAAGTGTGAGGTAGTAAAATAGATACGAAATGGAGTGAAGGATGCCGGTTGCACATTTGACGCACGCATGCACATTTTACTATAGTCTGCGCCCCATAACCGTCTGCCTCTCTTGTTTAGCGCGCAACTGCCGAGAGCTGACTCTCCGTCTTCCTCTGATCTACCCCACCGCGCGCAACTTATTGCAAGCATTCAACTGTATAACAATCAGCGTGAAAGACAAAACGATGTTGACTATTGATTGATTGATATAAGATATATATATATATATATATATATATATATATATATATATATATATATATATATATATATATATATATATATATATATATATATATATATATATATATATAAGAATCAGTTGCAGCCGCCGGCGAATCGTCGCGCCTCGCAGATGAGTGCGCCTCTCATGCGGCGACATAGCAGCTGTGAACTATAGTCGTCAATATCTAATGTCTGATATCCTATATCCGACCGTCATCGTTATCACCCCCGTGATCCTCCCACCCCACTGTCACATTGTCATACACTCACGACCGGAAGAGATTCGAGCGCATACACATTTTCACGGACTTCATTTTCCTATGAACTTTTGTCATATTCACGAATTGTGTCCGCGCACCCTCCCACATTCTCTCTCTCTCAACCGATTTGCCTCGTGTTTGTTCTCTAATTTCTTTTTTGTGTGTGTTTTTTTTGCATCTCGTTGTTGTGTCGATAAAGAATGTTATTTTAACGATTTATTGGTTTAATGCAATTAAAAGTGTTTTCAATACAGTAGATACTGAATTAATACGATGATTATTGTGAACAAAACTGAAGCCGTGCGTGTACTACCATACATATCATCAAGTTTCTGTTTGAGCTCATTGCAACTCGACGAAAGTGAACCGGCTGCTGTTGAAGCGACTAGATCTACCTTGAAAGGTATCATAGCCGACGATTTTATCAGCGATAAGATGCAGAGGATGCACACTGCCGTTTCGATGAGGATGATAGTCGTTAGAAGCAGAAGCAGCCACTTCATCTTCCGCCTCAACAGCTCGTCAAAGTAGTTGTTCGTTTCATTTTTCTGATGAATATGAAGATTGGGCGGATCCATGATATCAGAGTTGAACAAAACCGCATACGATTCGTACTGGAACTGAGCGAGTGCCGCAATACCAGCGCTATCTATATTTTGATGATGCACGCACCCACATGAGTGAATCTTACTGTGTCATTGCGCAAATCGTGCAAAGAATTGAAAGAGTCATTGTTGATTGCAGCAGCGTTACGAATTTTCGCAACTTCAATATGTTCAGTGAAGCTTATACAAAACACGGACATGTGCATATATATTTTAACATAAGAGGGATTTATGGATTATGGTGTACCCAATCACATTTCCGCGGGGTTAGCCGACCAAGACCTACTGCATGATTTCCTTCGTTTTAGGTTGAGGCGTTCGATTGTGTTTGCGAACACCGTTTCGAGGAGCATGTGTTTTTAGTTTCACGTGATTTGTCTATGGTCTGTGTCTGTGCTGCGCGCGACTTGAAACACACGGCTTTGCGCTCCCCCGCGACTCCACTCATCCCCTATGATCGGACCCTGCCTGTCACTCCCTCCCGTTTTCGGCCTCCTCCCTTTTTTGCGCTCGCTTCTCCCCTTTCTCGCCGATTGTTTGAGGTCTCGCGTGAACGATGCAATGCTAACAGACACACACACACAATCCCTTCTTTCTGACAGCGCGCGCGACCCTCGAGCCATGTTAGAGAGAGTCCCGCCTCCCTCCATTTTTCTCTCTCTCTCACTCAAATGTCGCAATACCGTGTTCTTCTTTCCGCCGGGTTCGGCGACTACCAGTTTTCGCACCCCGACCCACCTATTGTCTTACCTGCGGGCGGCGGCGCAGCGGTGCGTATCGTTGTGTGTTCGACTGTTGACATAAGCAGGCGCGGACACCGCCGCCGCGCGAAGACCAACCACTTCACTGCTGCCGCCGTCACTCACTGATAGTCCTCGCCCTATTATTGTTGCATATACACTCTGCGCCAGAGCGACAGTTTCCGATCTATCTCGCTTGCAGTTCGAAATACGGTGACATAACCGTCTGCCTCTCTTGTTTTGCGCGCTATTGCCGAGCGCTGACTCTCCGTCTTTCTCTGATCTACCCCCGCCGCGCGCAACTTATTGCGAGCACAGAACTATATATGCGTTCTCGCACGCGTGTTTAGCGCCCGCGCCTAATTGTCTCAATTACAGTAGCGCAGGGTCACAGGGCAGGCAGTGCGGAAACCATTGTTGTAGAAACGAGAACCATTAGTCGCCCATGTCTCTCTCTCTCTCTCTCTCTCTCTCTCTCTCTCTCTCTCTCTCTCTCTCTCTCTCTCTCTCTGTCTCTCTCTCTGTCTCGCGTGCGCGCGCACTTCCAAGCGTCTCTCAACCACCATTTTCAGCGAGGATCTATATGTTGTTGTGCGCTGCGGCGGCTTTGCTGCTCGCGCTACCACCGGCCGGTTCGTTTGTTTACCACAGTTTGTTGCTGGGGGGCTTAGTTACTATACTATACTTTTGATATACGTTTTCGGAACATATTCTCCTACTTTCCTACTCACTTGTTAGCTTACTTGTTCCTACTTGTTAGCGCTTTGAATCTACCATTCACTCACGTTTCCGCCGAATCTCTTGAATCTGGAAACACCTTTACCTTTACTAAAATGTTATTTTTTTTCAGATGCGCGGGACGGCGATATCCGGTGCTATGCGTGCACCACCATGAACGCCGATGAATTATTGAAAGAGGTGAGGTCTTACCAATTTATCACCCTCCACATTTCGTGAACATGGTCTGACATCGCATCATCGTATTAGCAATGTTTCTTCGAGTGCGCGCTGCAAATGCACTCCTAATCGGCGAAAAAAGGCTTGGGAAGAAAGATGAGCTGCCCCGAATCGATCGATTACCCCTCAATGTCTGACGGACAGTCCGAATAACAAAGTACGAAGACTGATCAACGCCCGAAACAGTAACACTTTCCGAAAGCGACAAATGATGATAAGTGAGTTAGATCTATATAGTATGGTTTCACATATCACACTGCCTCGAAATCTACAAAATTATGCAAACCCTTTTAGAATTTAGATATTTTAGGTGCACGATGCGAATTGGCGGCGGTGGCTGGAAAACGTGCGGTACGTGCCGCAGTCGGAACACTGTGGAGACGAATTCAAGGTAGGGAGGGGAGAGAGAGAGAGAGAGAAAGAGAGAAAGAGAGAGAGAGAGAGAGAGAGAGAGAGAGAGAGAGAGACGCCCTGCAGCTCGATTTGGCGATCCGCAGCGGAGTGCGAAGTGAGAGCTGCGAGCACGGCATCTGCATGAAGATGAGCTTCCAGGAGAGCGGAGGTACAAATACTTATTTTCATTCATTCCTTGATATGACATCGAACGCTTCAATCAATCAATCAATCAATAGTTTATCTGGAATCGTTATATCTGAATATGACAACACAATCATAATGACATGTTAATAACATAACATAACGCTTCAATTTAGTGTTTTCGTAATTGTCGTTTGTTTCATTACCTGCACAATAACGTTCTTGTCTCTGACGTACTTCGTTCTCTATTTTTCGATGTCGCAGGGTTTGATCTCATGTCTGCTAGCATATTAAACACTAGTGGTTCACGTTCTCGGCGACATTGAATGTCAGAGTGATCGAAAGATTAATCTATAAATCCGCGACACACTACTTGTGCTCATAGATAACGATACGAAATCAAATGTCACTTCAATCATAAAAAAAATCGTTTACGAAATCGCAATCATCAATCATCAATCAATCAACGAAGTTTCACTGGTGCACATTTGCATACTACAGGCGAGGAGCACGTGTGGCGGAGCTGCATCCCGCGCGCGAGGGAGCAGGTGCGCGCAGACTGCACACGAATCGTCAGCGATCAAGGCAGGCACATACCTTCAAGCTGTCACTGTAGCCATTGAGAGTAGTCGTACTTGCTGATAAGTACAGTTTGATTGTTAGTGCGTGACGATGTTGAGGTTAAGAAAAGAGAGAGAGAGAGAGAGAGAGAGAGAGAGAGAGAGAGATCACATTGCAGGCTCGATGGAAGTGTGCACGTGCGACGGCAACCTCTGCAACTCTGCCCTGCCCATTTCTATTTTCCTATCCGCAATCGTTGTCATACTGTCGCTGTTCTAACCACTACTTGCCAAAGATCTATATTATAAAGAGATATGTTGAAGTTGCCTCTTTCTTTTTAATAGTGAAGTTGCCTCTCCCTTTTTAATAGTTTATGCATACGAAACGTTTATTCTAATACATTTTTTAAAAAGTTGAACAAAAGTGCGTGCGGTGATCAGAAACAATCCGAAGACCGCTCTAAACACTTTTTCTGGCTAGTAGGCTCCTAGATCTTCAACCCATTATGCTCAAATGGCGAAATGATTCATATATGATGACACTGCCGCTATCACAAGTGAAAGATTTATCGCGCATGGTGATAAACTGATAAGTGGAATTATATTAAGTAGACGTAGAGTGGCGGTCCAGTGTCCGCGATGCTGCCCCTTCTCCTAGTGCTCTTGGTGGGTGCGTCGGCTGATCCCTGTCCGCCGGGAACCGTCTTCAACAACCAGGATAAATGCTATGAGGTGAAATATTGTACTATCATGTCGATCTAAATATTGAAACCGCGTGAGTTCACTAGTGATTCACTAAATGGAGTGATTCAACCTTGAATATTAAATAAACAGTTTGAAACAACCAGAATCTAGGATAGATGCTATGAGGTGCGAAACTTGAATGTTCACGAGTTCATGTCGTGATTTTAAAACCGTTCAAATTAAATTATTTAATAGTAATGCAATAAATGTCCTTAAAGATACAAGATTATATGACGATACGCTCCATTCGAATGCCGCTTTTGAATCTGGACAACGTTTAAAAGTGGCATGTTTGTTTTCGGCCCGCGCACGTATGGAAGAAGTACTCGTCGATAGATTGCCTAGCTCAATCTGTTCAGTTTGTGAACTCTCCGCAGTCGTTCGGCTACGCGCAGAGGGACTGCCACTCCAGAGGCGGACAGCTCGCAGCCATCCAGGATGGATTCCAGAACACACTCGTATCCAGTCAGTTGACTATCATAGTAGACTCTCTCTCTCTCTCTCTCTCTCTCTCTCTCTCTCTCTCTCTGCATTGTCGCGTAAGTCGCACTGTAAAACGTACACGATTGACGCTGAACGGTGGAAGGATGGCTATATATTTCCTCGCAGACATCGCCCCGCTCAAGTTCTCGTCCAGCTACTACTGGCTGGGCGGCAACGACCTCTACGCCGGCGAGTGGCTGTGGAGCGACTGGAGCGAGGTGCGCTACAACAAGTGGGCGCCCGGTGAGTGCTCAGCACGATATCATGCCCATGATGTGTGACCCAGTTGTTTCTGGCATAGTCCCATTATCGTCATTACTCCATTGATCGATTTATTGATTCAATCAATCAATTGTTTATCAATCGTTTATCCGGAATCGTTATATCTGAATATGACAACACAATCATAATGATATGAAACATACAGTAGTGCCTAGGATGCTAGATACATAATAGGCTAACGCCGGAGAAAGACAGGTAGGCTGACGAGGTTAGTGGTGTGAAGACGATATTTGATCGATATACATTCCTGAACCATTAGAGTACCATTCTTGACGTGAAGAGATCCGGGGTTCCCTTTGCTTCCATGCCAATTGGTATCTCCTCGCGCCATAGCTGCTTCCACATGAGGGTACTTCCCGCCGCCTCACTGGTTACTCGGGAAGGATTCTTGTCGATGACCGAACATTCGGCGGCGGCGGGGAAAAATGAGGACCCGACCGCACGCCGCGGGGAAAATAAGAAGAATAAAATTTATTGATTGATTTATTGAACAGCGAATGTGAATCGCAGGTGAGCCGTCGTCGAGCGGCGCGTGTCTGGCGGTGCAGACCAGCGCGTCCACGTGGAACGCGGTCGGATGCAATGTGAGTCTACGCGTTTCGAAAAGACTGACAGACGACCTGGGTTGACAACAAGTAGCGTGGAGTCCACTCGGTCGCGCTGACTTTTGTCGTTGAAGTTACGGCCAATCTTTTCGAGAGCTACTCCGAGGTGTTTCGAAGTGAGGGGGGTGTTCGGGAGTTTTCTGGGAGGAGAACGGAAAGAGAAAGGGTAGTCGGAAGTCTTTGAACTGACTTTCAGAGTGTGATGCCGTACGTGTGCGCCTTTGCCGCGAACGCGACCGCGCCCTGCCCGCCCCAGCCGCACTGCCCCACCACCACGCCGGTGAGTTGATGAACCACCCTGCGTTTAATTAGATTTATAAGAATAATAAAGTAGCGGTCAGTTTCTTCGAAACACCCTTCAGTACCGACTTCGAAATGCCTTCGAAACACGACCACACAGTTTCGAAGGCGTTTTGAAGGAGCTGTTTAGATGACTGACCACACCTTTCATAATAAATCCATATCATGAAAGTCATCGATTGTAGCCGTCGATGTGCGCCGACGACTGGTCCTACTTTGGAGGGAACTGCTACCAGGTGCGAAGAGGGGAGAGAGAGGGATAGAGAGAGAGAGGGGGGGGAGAGAGAGAGGGACGTTCAGATGTCGAACGGCGCCAACTTCTCGTTCGCGGAGCGGCAGTGCGTGCTACAGGGCGCCCACCTCGTCTCCGTCCACTCGAAAGACGAGGAGACCTTCGTTAAAAGTGAATAATTCGTTATTTGCCCCTTTTAATAGTTTATGCCATTTGGCCGTAGCACGGTTCGTGACATAGCGTGACGTTGTTTCTCTCTCTTTCTCTCTCTCTCTCTCTCTCTCTCTCTCTCTCTCTCTCTCTCTGCCATGTCAAGTGACCTCACTTTTCCAGATCTAATCGCCGACTATTGGGGCGACAATGTCGACTACACCTGGACGGGAATGCGCTACAACAGTGAGTGCTCATTCCTCCTCCACCAGGTCGCCCTTTCCTTCATTTCCACAGACATTCCTGTTTTATAGTATTATGTCATTGAGAACATTACACAATTAGTTGCATCGAAAAATCTCGATTAGATGCGGGCGCCGTGTGATGAGAGTAGACGAAAACTGCGGAAACGTAAAGGAAAGGTGTGCGGAATAATAACATGAAGTCGACATAGTTTATATCAATATGGCGATCAAATTGAAAACAAAAAATAAAAATTCTACCAATTAATATTAATGTGATATAAAATGAAATAGCATCTTGAACATCAGGAAATTCGTCAGTTTTTCGTGTTGAGGTACAAACTTGGCACCATTTGACACGAGTTTCCAATGGGAAGTTGTTTTCAAAATTGATCCCGCCACGACGTACGGTAACTTTGGACCGTCATTTTTTTGACGTGTGACAACAGTGATCATTTCATTTCACCACTTCGCACTCCTCTCCTTTAAACTTTAAAATACTTAAAATAACAGGTGCGGGCGCAGTGTGGGAGTGGACGGACGGCACGCCACTGGACTACGCATTCAAGTACGCCAAGCCGGCGAGCAAGGGACAGGACTGCGAGCTGGCGAGTATTCATCTTTGAAATGTATCACACGCCACACCACAATGATGCGTCACACATGAAACACTAATGACAGTGGAGCAGCTGCAGCAGGGTGCTGGGTGGTTATAAAAAACCGGTGACTATCGATTGATTTTATCGATTTCAGATCTGGTACAACAAGTTCGCGTCGTGGGAGTGGATGTGGCTGGCGAATGGCTGCTCGAACAAGTGGGGCTACATGTGCAAGCGGCCCGCCTGAATCCCTATGCATCATTACCGACTGGTTCCTCCAATAATAAAAATCTAACTACGATTACGTGGCATCTGATCTATTTTTTGCAGACTAAGACCTCAAACGTTTATAGATTAAAGGTACACTGGCGACTTATTTTTGACTCGGAATGTTTGAAAGAATCATATTAACCTGATTCCTTATCGATTTGTGAGAAAGAACAACGATTATCCGTTGCTTTCAAATGTTGCAACTCGCTGTTGTAACATTTTTTTCAAACTCAAAATCGGTCCCGCCACGACTTCCATTCCGTCGAACTCTTCAATACTGCAAAAATGGCGAGAGAAAACATAACCTCAGATGAAAGTAGACCGTTCACTCACTATGTGGCTCAATGCGTGTATGCGCCGTTATGGCACAGACCTCGCCGGTTCGAGTCCTGTCTACGGCAAATATTTTGCATGAGTGGTTATACGCGTTCAAGAGAGCTAGTTGCAGAATTAAGTCGCCACTGTTCCTTTAACAATACAGTAATGAATATGGTTTACAACGTGGATGCTTGCTGAACGACATTGTACGCAACAGTCAGATGATAGCAGCGAGAGAGGGGACTAGGGGAATATGCTCACGACGTAAGACGAATTGATAACGGAGCCGCAAAGGCAAAAATCGATGTGAAAAAATAACAGTACGGAACCGCAGAAGCAACTGCAGTCCCGTTATATGTTCGCTCATACGTTGGTGTAGTGTCATGCGCGATAAAGCAAACAGTTAAGAGATGGTTTAACGGCATACACACATCTCCTAATAGAGAACACTACTTTCTTAATTTCCGAACTGGATGAAATGTGATTCGATCTCGCGCGCGCGCGCAATCCGCGTGCACTGCACCACAATTGCGCACATCTGTCTCTATTCAAGTGCACTTGAATTTCTCTTCGCCGCCCGCACTCGCCATCGTCTGCGTTTCAGCTGTGATCTCGTATATCCGGGGCGGGGGATGTCGGTGTCGGATCAGCTGGAGGCTCTCCGACAGAGAGCACCCCTATGGACATTAGCCGACGACTCGCAGGTACGCGTTCCGTAGCTGCTCACCTCGCACATGTTGTTGTTGTTGTTGTTGTTGTTGTTGTTGTTGTTTTGTCCATATACAACATTTAGCTTTGCACACTGCTCGAGTCGATAGCCCGTTCGTTTTCGGAGCGCTCGGCTGGCATCGAGAAGCAGCTCGTCGCAGTGGGACAGCAGGTGAGCAACGCCTACTCGTTGCCTATCGCGACTCTTGGACTCATGTCCAGTTTATCGCGAATGGCCGGTACACAGTGTATCATCATGTAGTGACTAGGGCTTATACCTGCTGTCAAGTTCCGAGTATAATGTCCTCCTAGCTGTCGTCCATTGACGGACGCGTCGCCAGCGTGCACTGCGATCTCGACGCCTACAGCGAGACGCAGTTCATCGAGCAGAAGGTGTGTTTGTTTGTTTACTTGTTTGTTTGTTATTGTTTATTGTTTACTCGCAGGTCGTCGATGAGGCCATCGTGCCCAAGCCGGACGAGAAGGAGGTGCCGGTGAGTCACTGTACCATTTTCTCTCTTTCTCTCTCTCTCTCAATACCGACTTCGGAACATGCTGCTTGCAGATGTCGCTGGCGGACCGGCAGCAGGAGACGCTGTCGGCTGTGCGCGCCGCCGTCGCCGACGGACTCTCCCTCCTCAACGCCGAATTCGCTCCCACCACACTCACCGGTCGGTCGAATCGACGTTTCTATGCTTTGCGCTTATTGCATACTTTTTTGTGTCATTTGCCTATTTGTTGACCATGCGTGTTTCACATTGAAGCGGGAAACGTTTATGATTTATTGATTGATTTTCAGCGGCGGACCTGGGCCTGCCGCCGGACACTGCGTACGAGGCGCAGACCGTCTATCAGCCGCGCGTGAGTTGTTTTCTCCCACACATTCAATCAATCATTCATTCGCCTGTTACCTAACACATCATCTGTAACAATGTGATTGAATCTTACTCTGATACAAAATGATGCGATTCCGAATGAACGACGTTATACTTCTCCTACAGGACAGCTACGACGGCGCGATGCCGCCGCTGATCGGCAGCGCCGAGTTCCACGCGTTCGCAGTCGGCGAGAGGAAGGAGGTTGCTACTGCCGCCGCTTCTCCGCTGTCTCCTCCCGTGTCCGCACCTCCACCCCCGCCTCCGCCTCCTGCCGTGCAAAAGGAGGTGACGGTGGCACCGGAACCGACGCGAGCGCAGCCGCCGCGAATACAGGTCGGTTACTGCTTGTTGTTGTTTATCAACCTGATTGTACATACAATTAGTCACTGCTTGTTCGTATGCAAATGTGGCTTGACTCTCACGCAGTGGATTTTGTCCAGGTAGTTCCGGCGATGCCGCCGTCGCAGAACAGCCTCTTTGACGACGTGGAAGAGGAGGAGGAGGACATTGCGGTCGGAGTCGGCGCGACAGGAGAGCACAAGTGGGAGGTATGATCGTATTGGTTTGAGGCATGATAGTTTTTGATTGAAAGAACTCAAGACTCGCTAGAACTCAAGACAACCATCTCTTCGATATCATGTCACTGTTACATCGAAACGCTGCAATGAAGGAGGGAGGGTGTTCGACGTGTCACTTCTCTAGGAGGACACGGTCTCGTCCCGCTCGAGTGTGGTCGACGATGGAGGGTCGGCGCGCAGCAAATCGAGTAATGGAGCAGGAGCAGGAGGAGGAGCAGGAGCAGAGGGAGGAGGAGGAGGAGACGAGAAGGGTGAGTACAACAAGGTTTCTATGTTGCGGTCAGTCGCTTCAACACTATTTGCTTTCGAAGAGTCTGACATCTTTGAGTGTACCGTTCAGTTAGGTAAAGGGCATGTGTGTGTGATCATCTTATTGTTAATAGATATCAATCCATATTTTCGTTGAACCATACTTTTGGAAAGGGAGATTACAAGGGTTAGTGTATTCATTTCACAATAACTCTGTGGCGGGAGGAGATGATTGGAGTTGTTCAATGTCGGCGAGCGATTGCTTCGTCTTTACGGCCGCGACGATCCCATAATTGTCGGTCGGCGTCGCATGCCAGTGCCTGCCTTTGTTCCCACTCGCACCGTTTCTGCAGAGCATCTCTCATGCGTGCAATATGTACATGAATAAGCGATTCTGGATGAATATTTGATTTGATTTGCACCGTTTCCGCAGAATCGACGTCGACTCGTGGCCTGCCGCGCCCGCCCGCACTGCAAGACATCATCGCCGCCAGGGGCAAGATGGGCAAGGTGAGTTTTACTGTCAATCAATCAATCAATCTATCAATCAATCGGAGCAAAAGTGGTACTACGAATCCACGACACCATAGAATATGCTTTCAGGACCCAGTGGTGGAGGAGGATCCCGTGCCTGACGCCCGGCCCACGTTGCCGGCAAGTGCACCCGCTCCACCACCGCAGCCAGTCCAAGCGGCACCGTCCGCGTCTGCGCCCGTCAAGAAGGTTAGTGTGGCATTCTGAAATGACGTATTCCGATTCGGACCCTTCTTGAGCTTCTCTTATACCAATATGATCAGCGTTCAACATACATTGTCTAATTTGGTTGTCGTACAAATGACATTTCACCATGATGAATGGGGGAAAATGGGAGAAGATGAGAGGGATGGCGTATTTGAATTCGTAAAACATGGATTGATTGATTGATTGTCCAGGTAGCTGGGGTGAAGCTTCCTGCACCGCAGCATCGCTCCGTGTTCGACTCGGACTCTGACGACGACGCCGGCCTTTTTGCCGCACTCAAAACGCCTTCGGTCAAGCCTCCGCAGTCCACGCCTGTCGAGAAGGTTCGCATATGTTGCCGTTGGATGACGATAGTTCGCTCTCAAGACCCCACCTGTCACCATGACCCTGTAGCTACTGAAAATTCTATTAGACAACAACAAAGTGTGGACAAGTTTGAAATAACAAATCGAACAAACCCAGTTCAACTACTTTTCACATTGTATCAATTTGTAGGTGAAAACTGTGCCGGCGCCGCCCGTCGCTGCCGCTCCCTCTGCTGCCGCTGCTGTCACCAAGCCACCGGTCGTCAAGGACGTCAAGAAACCGCCGCCGCCCCGCTCCAAGGGTCTGTTCGACTCGGATTCCGACGACGACGACCTCTTCTCGTCTTACAAAGTGAGTTGTTATTGTGGTGTTGTCCCGTGCGTTATGCCTATGAATCACTCGCAAAAAAACTGCAATGCGATTGTTGTGTCTGGCATGGCGAGCGAGTGATTTTGGCTACGCGACTCTGTTATGTGATTGTGCGAGTGTGAAGTGTCAAGCTGCGGTGTTCCTTTTCCTCTGCATATTTCTATCGATTAGCCAAGAGTCGCGCGCGCTCTCTGATCCTTACAGCTGGTGTAAAGTGTGACTCTCTCATTATCTCCCTCTCTCTCACCCTCTCTCTCTCCTCTCTGTGAGATCGACTCTGCAATATCACTCCTCATGTGCGTGTGTGTGTGTTCCCTCAATTCACTCTCTACGCCGTTTGCCATTGTGTTATCTTATATCCCCATCACATTACGTACTTTCCCCGCCACCTCACATCTCACTTGACTGTCACCTCTTGGATTGATGATGTTTTGATGGTGGCGTTTTTTTGCAGGCGACTGCTTCCGCCGCCCCCGCAGCGCAGCCGCTCAAGCAGGAGCTAGAGAGCAAGAAGGAACAAGTGGTCAAGGTCGATCCGCCCAAGAAGGTCGAGCAGCCGCCGCCCAAGAAGGTCGACGTCGTCAAGCCGGTCGGACGCTCGTTGTTCTCCGACGACTCGGACGACGATCTGTTCTCGTCGATCGCGAGAAAACCGTCGACTGTTAGTCAGAAGAAGGAGGAGCAGCAGGTGAAGAGCGCCCCGGTTGTCGAAGTTAAGAGGGAAGAGCCCTTGCCGGTGGTACAGCCTCCTGTCGTCGCGCCGCCTGTGAAGGAGGAAGAGACGCCACCAGAGCGAGCTCTACCCGAAGCGGTTTCTGAGCCTGTGAAGAGCGATCACATTGTTGCGAGGTGGGCTTTAATATTATTTTATTATTTTGTTTGTATTTTATGTATTATTGTTCAGCGAGCCCGTTGCTGCCGCGTCTGTAGAAGAAGTCAAGGAAGTCGCAGCTGTGAAGGCTGAGCCTGTCGACCATCTTTCAACTCTTACAGAGAAAGACAGGTACTGTTCAATTATTGTATCCTCATTAAAATTTCCATGAAACTGTTTGTAGAACCGATCCGCGTCTGTCGGAATCGGTGGTAGAGGAGGAACAGGAGCAGTCCGTAACTGTCGAGCCGGTTGTACCATCCGAGGTACCAAAGCAGCCCGACACTCACAGGTGCGTTATTATCATCTAGACATGTTGTGTTGCTATATGTGTGTTAATATTCTATATTATTATGCGATTATGATGAGATGAAGAAGTGTTACCTACTTGCCCTCAACAGTCATGCGATTGTGAGTGTTGTAGCTTCGACGAGCCACCCGCGTTTGTCGAATTGGAGCAGCCGCCGCCTCCACCCGAGGATAGCCCCGAGCCATCGCCTCCAGTGACGGAGAAGGAGGAGGAGCAGGTTGCAAGGTAGGTGGTCTCTCTCTCTCTCTCTCTCTCTCTCTCTACCATTGAGTTTGCAGACCGCCTCGCGTGCAGAAGGTTCTCTCGGAGGATTCGTGGGACGCGCCGCCGCCCCTGCCCGCAGAGCACCAGGTAGACAGCGACGAGGTGTGTGGGTGGAGGGGTAACACTGTGTCTGTCTGTCTGTCCGTAACGTGTCTGTCTGTATCTCCGTAACCAAGACAAACTCTGTGCAGGACGCGTTCCCGCGCGGCGTCTCATCGCCCGACGACTCTCGCCCCTCGACCCCGCTCGATTCTGTTTCTGACGACGACGAGGAGATGAGGAGGAGCGGAGCCGCGCCCGGAAAGCTCAACGCCGGCGCGTTTGCCAACAAGCTCGCGGCGACGCTCGGCCGGCCGCCGCCCGCTGGGGTGAGTAGGGGATTTTGTGAACGTACTCAGAAGCAATGTTCAAGGCGATCAATTCAAAAGAGGACTGGAATAGAGAGAGAGAGAGAAAGGATTCGATTCTGAAACGTTTCAGCGAGAAGACATGTATGGAATGCTTACAGGGTGTGCGCCTGCCGGGTCTGCCGGGCAAGGACGAGAAGGCGGCTACGCTGCCGCGCCACATGAACCTCGCCGAGCACCAGCCGGAGCAGATGGGAGAGAGGGAGAGGAGCGACGCGCCCTCGACTGCCTTTCGCCCGCCTCCGCCGAGAGTCTCCTCTGCCGCCGCCGCCTCGGCAGGGGAGCAGCCTCCCGCGCTATTCGACGACAAGTGGAAGGGCACCACGAACAACGCGGTCAAGGTATTCGTCGGGTTCAATTTATTATAGTTTAACCTGAATTGCGTCATGTGATTATAGCTAAAACATATTAGGTTGTTTATCAGTCTGACATGTGCATACAGTGTTAGCGCGATGGGCTGTCTCGTTTTTATGCGATTATGATTAATGTACGTTTGCATATTTCAGTCGCGTCCGCGCGGCCCGCCACGTCGCCCGCCCAGCAAGGCAGCGCCGCCAGAAAAGTCTGTTGCCGAGAGGAGACCGTCGACGGAGCGGACAGCCGCCGCCGCGCCTAGGAAGGTCTCGACTGACAAGCCGGCGAGCGAGAAACCGGCGGCAAGCGCCCCGCTCACCCGCCGGCCGTCTGCCGAGAAGCCGACGACCACGACTGTCCCTCGAGCTTCCGCCGAGAAGCCAATTGCAACCCTTTCTCGAACGCCCGCTGACAAGCCGACGACGACGACGACGACAACCGTGCCTCGAGCGTCTGGCGAGAAGCTGACGACGACGACGACGACTGTTCCTCGACCTGCTGAGAAGGCGGCAGTGCAGAGGAAGTCGTCTGTGGAGAAGGGGGTGGAGGAGGCGATGGCCAAGGAGAAGCAGCGGGAGCAGCAGAACAAGCGGATGGAGGACGAGCTGGACGAGGCGATGAAGGCGCTCGATATGAGCGTGGCCAGGTGGGGAATGGGAAAGAGAGAGAGAGAAAGAGATAAAAAAGTCCTAGTCTCGTGGCGCACTGCACTGTGGGGTAGATCAGAGGAAGATAGATGGGTCATTCAGCAAGCCGGCACCCGTAAAGAAGGCATCCACGACGAGTGCCAAGAAGAGTCTGTTCGATTCGGACAGTGACGATGATTTGTTCAAGAAGAAACCGACAGCGCCCAGAACCGCCACCTCTACTTCGCAGGTAGGGATTAAAACGAGGTTGCTATATATATTACTGTTATTATATTACTGTTACTTTCAATCAAATGTTGATTTCGGAATCACAGGCCCTCGGAGCGGTTGTCTATGATGGTAGCAGGAATGAAATGTGCCACAAATTATCACAAATGGGACATTGCGATGGTTCGATGATCAAACGAATATAGACTATAGAAAGTACTGTCTACATATTTCATTTTCTGATTTGATTTGATTTGAATTGAATTGATTTGATTTGATTTGATTTGATTTCATTTCATTTTCTCAGGTTCGCTCTTCGGCGCTGCCCCGCGCCGCTCAGTCGACGCAGCCTAAGAAGTCGGCCAAGTCATCGCTGTTCGACGACAGCGACGACGACCTGAACATGTTCAAGAAGAAGTAGACCACACCACACTTTCCCACATTCTCGCGGAATCTCGCGCCCATATCATTGTCCCCAGAACACTTTCTAGCAGTTTGTCAATTTTGTACTTTGCATGTTCGTACGTTATTCAATTGTACTTCCAGATTTCTATACACACTCGCCTTATAGTCTTGCGTATTCCCCGGGATTCTCTCTTTTTGCGGGATCAGAGTGTATCTTTCCACATCGTCAGTTTAGAGAGATGAGGTCCGTTTTCAGTGCCAATTGTGTCATTTGAGTTTTATGATGAGTCATAAACGTTCGTTTTTTCCTCGCGCTGTGTATGACGAACTGCGGTAGGTCGCGAGCGGAGGGAGGGAGGAGAGAGGGAGAGAAAGAGAGAGAGAGAGAGTTTTGATATGTGAGTGGGAGTGTGTGGGTTGAACGGAACAGGAGCTGTCTCGATCTCCCGACGTCAGAGCAGGCTCCGCGCGCCGCTTTACAACCAGCCGCTCCTAGAGACAAGGACGCACCACGCCTTCCGCGCGCCTCACTCCACTCCTCGCCTGCCTGTAGACGTTGACGGTGCGAGTGCATCAATCAATTTCTGGGAGTGTTGAAATGTGCTCATCCCCGGGCAGCCATGGCTTTACTACATAACCGCCCGCGACTCTCGAGTCACTTTACTGCAGTCTGCGAAGAAACGCGAGCTCCCGACGCACACGGCGGTTATCTCACTCATTCGCTCGCTCGCTCGCTCGGCGCGCTGTCAACCTGCCTCGTCGTTTCAAATATGTCTATAGTTCTATGCCCGCAATAAGCTGTGCGCAATGTGGTACATTAGAGAAAGACGGATGGTCAGCACTCGGCAATAGCGCGCAAAACGAGAGAGGCAGAGCGGTTATGGCACCGTATTTCGAACTGCAAGCGAGGTAGATCGAAAACTATGAGTATATGTGTTGTTCGTTGTTTGTTGCTGTCGCGCTCCGCTCACCGCGATAATTGGCGCGCAATATGCGATTCACTGATCTGCCGCCTCTCTAGAATGGCTCCACCCGCGATCTACGGCGAGCCCAAGATTCGCTCCGAGGGAGGATCCGTGTTCCTCGAGGTGGGTGTCGAGTGATCATTATCGATTGATCAGTATTCAGTATCGATTGATCAGTATCGATTCATCATTATCGATTGATTGATTAGGTGGTCGTCACCGGAGCGCTTCCCGAGAAGACGCAGTGGTGGATCGGAGAGAACGAGCTCGAGGCTACCGAGAGGTGATCGCATTTGTGATTGATTATCGATCGATTACCCGTATTTATTGACTTATTATTGATGTTCAGCTACATTTTCACTTCCGCTGATGAGGGCGGCAACCGCAAGATGCTCCGCGCTGAGATTAAGGTAAGAATTTTTTTCTGAAATATAATGGACATTTACTTTCTACTGCTTACTGGGTAGAATGGCATTGACAGCCGAACATTCGCTAAATTTCAATGATGAGACCCGCCCACCTTCTCTCAAAGTTCAATTCTCTCTCTCGATTAGCGGATCAGAAACCGGTGTTGTAACCCACCCGAAACTTCTACTCTCTTTAATTTTTCTGAGTTCTGCTAGACCTCATTGAGAGCTCAGAGTGAGACTGCAAGGTCAAGAAAATCACATTATTTCGGGATTTCGATGGGGTCTCAGGTCTGCGGGGAATACATTATCTATTTATTGCGAATGAGTGATTGCGACTAGGGCAGCTGTCTATTCTCTCTCTCTCTCTCTCTCTCTCTCTCTCTCTCTCTCTCTCTCTCCGAGTCTCGAGGGCGCATCGTCGAAAAAGCCTGAAGAAGAAAGAGAGCGAAGAAAGGGCAGTGTAACTCGGGTTTACTGGGTGATGTGTGCAAAAGAGCGAAAGAATGAGGCACACATGTCAAGGCGATTAAGCAGCATGATCTTACGTAACATCGTTGACCCTGCATCTGCATATGTATGCTTTTTCAAGATGTTTGAGGCTCGGAGTGAAAGGAACGCGGGATGCGCTGCTCACTCCATCCAAGCGTGCGCCAATCGCATTGTCTCCTCTCTCTCTCTCTCTCTCTCTCTCTCTCTCTCTCTTTCTCGCACATTCAGCAAGGAAAACACCCTCGTTCTCGTCTGCAACTAGCCGTGCACAACAGCGTTATGCAATGTGCAGTTGGCAGTATTGACGTCATACTGATAGATGACGTCACCAATTACAGGATTTCGACAAGCCGCTGGCGGGCGAGTACAAGTGCAAGTTCTTCTCGGCCGATGGAGAGAACAGCGCCACCTTCAACGTCACCGCCGGAAGTGGGTGTGATAGGGTGACAGTCAGAGAGTGACAGTGACAGGATAACAGAGTGATAGTGACAGGATGACAGTGACAGGGTGACAGTGACATAGTGACAGGCAGATTGTGACAGTGACACGGTGATGTTGTCAAAATGACAGACAAAGAGACAGTGACAGTGACAGTGATAGGGTGATAGTCAGATGATGACAGTGACAGTGACAGTGATAGGGTGATAGTCAGATGATGACAGTGACAGTGACAGTGACAGGGTGACAATGACGATCTCGATTCAGACGCCCCGGACTTCCACGACAAGCCGCATATTGTGCAGCGCGACGGAGGCAACATCATCGTCATCAAGGTAGACGTGAATTTTTAATCTTTACTAGTCCGAGGTGTAGTGCCATAGTTGATCGCGTTCTCAGAGTATTTTATTGAATCGGGGGCTACCTTTGAGTTAAAAAAAAAACGAGTCTACAATTTCTGCCTAAGGAAAATGTCTGATCATAATTCCATGATTTCTTTATTTCAGGTTCGCGCCAAGTCGCACCTCGAGATGAAGGCCGAGTGGTTCAAGGTGCGTTTGCATAAATCTAATTTGCATACTTCTGCGTATCATCGATTTGTCTTGATCGCATTGATCTTGTACTAATTTAAATGCTCAGGACGACAAGCCGGTCAAGTTCAACGACAGGGTGAAGGCGGTGGTGAAGAAAGACGACAAGGTGGGTCGGCTTCGTGGGTGGTCCTCATTTGCATATTGCCCGGACATTCGCTTAATGTTAACGATCATATTGAACAGACAGTCAAGCACTTGTCTGAAGGCGGTGGTGAAGAAAATGACATGAGACAACCATATTGAACCGACACTTTGGATTGCGCTTCAATTGTTCAATCAATTTTAGATTGCTGGGACATGAAATGAAAATACAGAAAATACATTTAGGTGTGCTTCATTTGAATATTGCCGGGAGACGATCATAATTAACGTTATTTGCATAATATACATATATTCCGTTACAGGACAAGGACGGCTACCAGTACCTGCTGGAGATCCACGGTCCGATGAAGGAGGACGAGGCCAAGTACAAGTGCGTCGTGAAGAACTCGGAGGGACAAAACCAGCAGTCGCTCAACCTCGTCTTCGACTGAGCCCCCTTTCCACCTTCTATACCCACTTCCCCCACACACACACAAACACACAATCACGATAAAGAAATGTCCGCCCCAGGAGGAGTGACAGTGCTAATGAATGAGTAGTGACAAAGCG
>CAWZYM010000403.1:210000-280894 GCA_963966185.1 Rhabditoides inermis
TCTCTTTGGTCCGCGGCTCCGGCGCCCAATTGCCCAATTCCACAACGAAACCCACACGTGTGTGTTTCGGAGAGTGTTTCGAAGGTGGACATCGATCCGAGAAGAAGTCCGGGAGAGGGAGAGGGAGGGAGAGAGAGAGAGGGATAGAGAGAGAGAGACTTCATCACATTCATTACCGGACCTACCGCAATGCAATCAGTGGCGGAGAGTTGCAGGAGTGAGAGTGAAAGTGAGCCACTGTGCCACTCGCCTGACCCACAGCGAAACGCTGGAATGTGAATTATGCTGATCGAATGCAAACATCTATACACATGGACAGACGAACACAGACAGACAGACAGACAGACATACTTCCGAAATGAGATAAGGTTCTTGCAGTTTCGTGTTGATGCTGTCTCTCGCCATCGCGGACGTTCTTCATGGCATCGTCACCACGTGCTTCTTCTATCCGCCAATTTTGCTCAAGGTACTTTTTATTTCTCTGTATTTCTATCCCGACGACCTCAGAGTGGAGGACAGTACAAGATTTCACGTACTTCACCCTATACACATCCAGACCTTATTAGTCACACAAGTGAAGGCGAGTCTACGCCGATCACTACGCTAATCATAAAGTTGAGAGGCGCACTAGTGTTTAAAGGAACAGTGGCGACTTAATTCTGCATTTAGCTCTCTTGAACGCGCATTAGCACTCATGCAAAACATTTGCCGTACACAGGACTCGAACCGGCGAGTTCAGCGCCATAACGGCGCACACGCGCATTGAGCCATATACGTAAGTGAACGGGTCCTTCTGTCGGGGATTATGTGTTCTCTCGCCATTTGTGCTGTATTGAAGAGTTCAACGGAATGGAAGTCGTGGCGGGACCAATTTTGAGTTTAAAAAAAATGTTGCAACAGTCAGTTGCAACATTTGAAAGCAACGGATAATCGTTGTTCTTTCTCGAAAATCGTTTAAGATTTGGGTTAATATGATTCTTTCAAACATTCCGAGTCAAAAATAAGTCGCCTCTGTACCTTTAACATTATGCGAACGCGATTGTCTCTGTTGTTGGTCTGACCAGTATTAGATGTGCAGAGGGGTATTTGTTGTCTGGAATTTAATTTTAATATATTACACCACACACATGCCTATGAACAATGACACTGTGGGAGCTGCAGTTGCCTACTGGAGTACTGTGATTTGGAATGTGATTTCACGAATCTGATGATTCCTCAGGAGTCGCCGCTGCCGCACCTCGGCGTGCGCATCTTCAACGTGGTCGACTGGACCGCGTGGGCCATCACCAT
The DNA here is from genome assembly GCA_963966185.1 of Rhabditoides inermis. Classification (NCBI taxonomy): domain Eukaryota; kingdom Metazoa; phylum Nematoda; class Chromadorea; order Rhabditida; family Rhabditidae; genus Rhabditoides; species Rhabditoides inermis. Next base: position 211,291 of record CAWZYM010000403.1, read on the forward strand.
CACGTGAGCATTTGACAACTTGCAAACAGCAATTCAGTTTCTTGCTACTTGCGAACATCAATCAAGTATCCGATATACACATATTTACGCACACCTCTCTCGTTGGAGTGCACGGATGTGTGTATGTTATACTGCAAAAATTATCGTCTACATCAAAATTTCCAACCAATCTACATACATGTTCCAGGCACATGTCGGCGATTTGTCTCGACCGCCTGATTGCTATTCTACTCTACAGTCGCTATAATCAAATCGTCACCCTGTCGCGAATGCGCAAGTTCAGGTACGCGAGAGAGAGAGAAAGAAAGAAAGAGAGAGAGAGAAAGAGAAAGAGAGAGAGTAACAAAGAGGAAGTTGCACCCGCGAAGTGAGGTGCAATGCATAGGCGAAATGTGGTCGCCGCTCAGCGCATACGCAATGAGCCTCGCCCGTCGCCGGGGGTCATATGAATCACGGCCGCGGTGACGTCACATCTCTCGTGATGACGTCATTTCAGCGCGACTTGCTGGATTCTGTTTCTGGGAACGAACACGGCGTTCTTCTTCACGAACGTGTGCTGCTTGATACAGCCGCTGGAAAAGTACAACTACTACAGCTTTGGATACCTGGACAGTGGTGAGGGATATCTCTCCGTCAGTGAACAGTTGCTTCTTCTCGTTCCACGCGTTTGTCACAATCGAAAAAAAAGTAAAGGTAGCTCTCGATTCACGCCACCTTAGCCCAGCCACGGTTTGGATAGTTGCACAGCGCGCCCACAAAGAGAGCGGCGCGCGCCCAGGCCGCGCAGCGATTGAATGGGCTCGTAGCGATTTCAGTCGAGAAATTATCGCGCTCTAGCGCTTGCTGGTAATTTCGCGCGTCGCGTGTTCGCGGAGCGGCTGCGCGCCCGTCGCTGTCGAATGTGCAACTATCCGGGCCGTGCCAGCGATTCTCCAACGAAAATCCCTCCAACTGCAGACTGCTACAACGTTTTCACCTCATCAGCACAAGGGATCGAAAATGTCGATACCAACCCGCTTCAGACGATCTCAACCTCTACGTGGTGGCGTACACGCCGATCGAGATCATCACGCTGGTGATCCTCTCCATCTCCAACCCGATCACACTCGTGCAACTCTACCGCCGCCACAAGCGCAAGGTCGCCATGCGAATGTGAGTTTCGTGTCTTGGCGTGACGTGTTTTCTCTCTCCCTTCTCACGAGTTGCGGTGTGTAGGCAGGGTGTGCAGCACAAGGAGTCGACGGCGCAGAGCAAGCCGCGTCCGCAGTGGCAGAGGTAGGTGCGAGCACGCTGAGCCTCTCTCGTGGCGTGCCACACACGCTTCTATAACTGTAACCGTCATGTGCCCCGTCGTTTCATTATTCGACGCGCGGCGCGCCACCCCGCGGTCGTCGTCAACTCGTCACTCGCCCATAGAGGATGCCGAAAGTACTTCAGATATCGTGCCCCTACTCTCCATGACACCTTCCCCGACTTGGTTGCTGCATGACGCGCTCCTCCGCCCCCTCCGACCCCACCCGACTTTCAGCGCACTGTCCACCACCACACGCTTTCGCATGCTCGAGCCGCGGGTTGGCTATGCTGACGTAGGCACATTCACAGGGCGTCGACGTTGCTGCTGGAGATGAGCATCAAGATGGGCACGCGGCCGACCGCGCACGATATAAGAGAGGCGGCGACGCGGAGGGCGAACCGACAGCAGCAACGCATCCTGCTGCAGGTGGGGAGAGGAAAGATTGCGAAATAGTTGCAGCACGGATTGCGAAATACTCACGGTTTTGAGATCCTACATCGTTATGTTTGTATTGAGCTATTTTGGACAGTTGTGATTATAGAAACAACAAGCATCACTCATGTTCGCATTGCTTTGGTCTCACGAGCGACATAGGTGACTCTGAAAGCTTGCTTGGGCGAGACCATGAATTCTTGAGAGAGCTCCCACCTACACAATGCCACAAGGAACCTGTGTTGTGGAGTGTGAGGGATTTGAGCGAACAAGGAAATAGACACCTATTTTCTATTACCGACATATTGTGGGGGTGGAGAAGTAGATCAATTGAAAAGTTTACGACATGCATAGCAATGCGGGCTATAGTGTAACCTTACAGAGTATCCAGCGCTAACTAAACAAGTTTATCGCATGTATGTATGTTTGATAGAGTATGCAAGAATTTGCGAATGGACACTTACGAAATAAATGATAATACGATTGTGTGACAAAGTTAAAAATGGTAAAACGAATAAGCTATTTACAGATTATTGCAAATTTTCAGATTTCCGTGGTGGCGTTGATTTTCTACGCGTACATGTCGGCGTACTACATCAGCTACTACTCGGTGTCGCTGCACTCGACGGCCGCGATGATATTCAACTCGTTCTTCTACTCCACCACGCACATGATCAACCCAGTCATCTACTTCTCCTTCAATAAGGCCAGTCAACGTCCACTCTCTCTCTTTGTTTCTTTCTCTCTCTCTCTCTCTCTGTCTCTCTCTCTCCTTAGTCAGTTTGGACCACGGGTATAGCTGCCGACTACGCGTAAATGCGGCCAATCAACGCATCTCTCTACCCAGCGCCCAAGTCTTTTATTAGCGTAACCTGATGTTTTTGCACATACGCAGAGGAGGCAGATTCTGCTGTAGTTTTTGGGCTAATTGACGCGCCAAGTCTCTCTCTCTCTCTCTCTCTCTCTCTCTCTCTTTCTCTCTCTCTCTCTCTCTTTCTTTCTCTCTCTCTCTCTCTCTCTCTCTCTCTCTCTCTTTCTCTCTCTCTCTCTCTCTCTCTCTCTCTCGCTTGCTCGCTCGCCGATATGTGCACGGCTTTATTATAGCCGTGGCGTAAATGCAATTATATGAGTCAGTGAGCGAGCCAATTACCGCAGGCAGTCTTTGGGAGAACACTGGAGGATTAGGGATGAGGAAAAAGCGCGACGAGAGGAGAAGTAGTGGTCGATTAGATGGGAGATATTCGCGAGCGAGTCACAAGACACAAGGGCGCGAACGCACAATTTCACCACAGCCAAATACAGAGAATTCTATGTTGCATGTTTGTGGTATAACATTTTTGTCAGGTTCATTTGCTTGTTTTATCATGAACTCTATGCATGAAACGTATGAACTCTGTGAACATTTTTCATAAGAAGCAAATGTACTGTACCAATGCTTGTTAACGAAAGAATAGAGAGAGAGTTTTCGAAAACCAATATAAACTTGTTTGAAGTTTGTTTTTCAGCAATCAGCAGATTCACTTTCCGCAATAAGGGGACTGACCTATGGCTTTCGAGTTTTTTCTTGTTCCAGGAGATGCGGGCGCAGCTGAACGCTATGCTGTACAGTGTGTTCGGATTCGGCCGGCCCTCCAAGGGGGACAACCTGCACAGCCAGACACGCGCCACCAAGGAGAGGACGTGGGTGATGCTGTCATAATGATAACAATCAATCAATAATGATAACATTACGTGTATCAAATATTTTTTTATTTGAACAATATGCAAGCGGATAGACTTTGGCGAAATGACAAAAATTGTGTGACAAAGTAGAACATGAAATGGTGAAACTAAGATGAGCTACTATCGCGACTTGCGGTAATTTTTCGGAACCTTCCCGTTGACAATTTCACATTTTGAGATTCTGTTGGCAATTATTTCTTGGAACCTTTCCATTGACCATTGACTGTTCAACACGGAAAGTCGGGATGAGTAGCATTGAAGTCATTGGACTGTATACAACAATACATTCGCAACTTTTTCCACTTTACAATGACAGCGACTTGATTACGGTATCGATTACAGTATCTCGTCCAATGAGCGGCCGCCTCCATCCGTCTCCACTTACAGCGAGGCGTCCCCGCTCTTCTCGTCCGGTCAACAGTATAGGTACGGTATTTTTTGTTGTTGCAAAAACTACATTTTCACGTAGATTGCAGTTCTGCTTGAAGATTCGTTATGATGTATAGTAAGCCGGCAAATGAGTTCCACTCTTTTCATGAGACACATTAGGGTGGTTAGACAACGAGCCGAACCCTTTGGCTTTAGATTATGTAATTATGTTTTCAATTTGACAACATTTTTGCGTGGATACCCGAGATTGAACCTCTGCTTGCTGAGCGAGAGCGTCATCACTATGCCACGTGGTTATGCAGGCAATCAGTGCAGTAGAAATATGAACAGCAAAACCAAATATACTGCGCACTTCGTTGAGTATACCGTATACGGTATGTTCAAAATCCACGATATGTTTTCAACGAAAAATCGTGCGAGCCTATGATATTGTGTTGTCGTGAATTCCAAAAAAATATTAAAAATTTCAGGTCTATGGACACGACTGCGGCGTGCAGCCGAGAACCGACCATTGAGCCGATCGGAGAAGCGGAGAAGACAGTGGAGGAGAAGGAGAAGGAGAAGAAGGGAGACGCGACGGGTGAGATCAAATTTCAAATATCTTTTTCCTAGTGTTTTGATGGTTTATTTAGCGTTTCATGAGCATGATATCATTTTGGAAAATGAAATGATTCGTAAAAACAAACTCGTCCGAAATGCCGATCCAGGGTTAGGGAATACACGCTGCCAGACGATGTGGCGCCGTAAATCACTCCCCCCCCCTCACCCGAAATCACCCAGTCCGATTTCTGGCGTTCGTTTTTCATCGTCTAGCTACTGGAACCGCGCGAAGAAAGGTCAAAGCACGGAGAACTATCAATGGCTCAACAGAAAAAAAATTAGACCAATATTCTACACGTATGTTGTGATATGTACGAATTAAAAAAATAGGTTTAGCTCATTGTAGATGGAGTACAATATTTACAGGTCACATTATCTCACAAGATGATTATTGCATTTGTATATGATTGACAGTCAAACAAATTACAGGTAAAATGACGCGCAAGGAGCGGAGTCGCTTTCTGGACGACCTAGTCGGACTGCTCAAGGGAGACGGCAAAGGGAACAAGAAACCGTGCGTTTGTTCAGTTTTTACCATGGTTCAGACAAAAAAAAACTACATGTAGATAACAGCAACCGAAACCGCTTTGTTTTGTATTGTTGGAATGTTGGTATTGCGTTTATCTCACTGCTCATAGAGATTAGCAAAACTGAAACGGAAATCATGTTTCAGAAATGAGTGTTTTTGAAAAATGTGCAAAAGTTTGACAGGCTCATCAAACTCTCGTCGACGCTGCAGGTCATAGCAGGCAGCGCGCACGATAACACCATATTTAGGAGGTAAATATATAGTTAATTTTTTTTTCAATAATTGATACGGTTTTACAATTTGTGCAAAAGAACGAAAACAAGTACACATGTGCTCGCAATGAAACACCACGACTCTGATCTTTGTCTATATCGAAACAAGCTCCGCATTTTCCGAGAGCCAACTATATGCGTTAGTCTAGCGGGCGGTTCAGACTTTTTCGCGGATCCACTCACATCTCACATGAGTAGTCATTTGCGGAGCCCCACTGTAACCACAATCTTGTGAAAAGAGCGCAACTCATTTGCGGCATATCATTCAGATCGGGATCAGATAAAAACCATTTCAGACACAATTCTACCGGCGCAGTCGACTTGGATAGACTTCTCGGCCTTTCCTGCGGCAGCACCGACAGCGACGATGAATCGTACGTGATTAATGAAAAATGATTAATAATATTTATATTAATTAATTATTCTTATCATAATCATCGCCAAGATGATTCGTACGTGATTCATGAAAACTATAACACTAGTTATTTTGAAACTAACTTTTATTCGCACTATTATCGCGACGATGAATCCGTACGTGACTTCTCGAAAGTATGTACTGTTCCCTTGCATCATAATGCTCCAAATTTAGTGGTGATGATGTAATCCGGTTCCGATTTCTTGGACCCTGGTGAGAGTTGGTAATGTGAGCTGATCAGCCGCGCATTTTTCGCGACGTCCAAACGAAAAACGCGAATGTTTCGATTGTGAATGGCGCGCGCGCGGAATCGGCTTTGGCTTTGCCGCCCCGATCGGTCCATCAGTGTTCGCGGCTAAGTGCTGCAAGCGCCTCTTATCTAATCACCTGTGCAACGAGCGGAAATCACCTGTTCTCGCGGAAAACAAAGCGCTTTTCAACATGTGCGTGTGTTTTTGTTTTGCAGGTCGGAGTCGTACTCGGATCCGGTGGGATGCGGCGGTCAGCAGTTCACTCAGTTGCTCGCCGCCGACACGGAAGACGACGTCGACGACGAAGACTACGATGACGACGACGTCACGTTCCTGTGAATCTCGAATCCCTTTTCCCCCTCATCTCAAGTCGACTTGCCGCCGACACACATATACGGGTCCGAGCATCATCCCACCTAGGTTCCTAGGTTGTCATTTCCATGAAATCTCCCCCCTCCCTTATTTTCTCGCCGCCCCCGCACAGTGTCATGATGATATCGATAAACGCTCTCGGTGTGTGATTAGCCCACGTGGGTTGTGATCGTCTGCTGCGCTCTCTCGATTCTGCATGCTGTCTCGCCATGCCGATCTGGCGCGTTTGCGTCTCCGCCACGACGACCGGCCTCTCTCTCTCTCTCTCTCTCTCTCTCTCTCTCTCTCTCTCTCGCCTACCTATCGATCGCCGGCGTCTCCTTTTTAGGCGAAGGCGTGTCGTTGATTCGGTGATAGGGGGAAGGAGAGGTGTGATTGTTGTTGTGTTGCAAGGGTGGAGAGAGAGATAGATAGATAGAAAGGCGTTCTCTCCACGCCCCTCTATCCAATCAGTCCAAGCGTTAGCTGCCATGGTGCTGTGTCTTGATCATCTCAAGTTTGAGCTGCGACGCATCTTCTCCGATGATGTCGTCAACAAGGACGAGGTGCGACCACCCACCAGCCCCGTATCTTATCTCATATTAGGTCATCCGGCTGCTCGAGAGCTACAAGTCAAACAAGGCCGATTGGGCGCAGTATGTGAGCTGGGACGATCACAAGTGAGCGATTGCATTTATGGGCATGACAAAGTCTCTTTTTTCCGTATAGGTACACTCGCAACCTGGTCGACACCGGAAATGGCAAGTACAACCTGATGATTCTGTGCTGGGGCCCCGGAATGGCGAGCAGGTAATTTGCATATTCGTATTCGTCTTTAGAGAACATTGAGGTGACTAACTGTTATGGGGGAACTGCAAAGCACCTAGGAGTCATACAAACTTTGGCGAAAGGTCCAGTTCTTTTGACTCGCGTTGCAGCATCCATGACCATACGGACGCGCACTGTTTCGTGAAGATGCTGGACGGCTCTCTGCTGGAGACCAAGTACGAGTGGCCCGCGGACCATCAGCCACAGAGCGAGCAGACTGTCGTCGAAGATGAGGTGAGTCAGTCTCCACTCTCCAGTCACCATTCTGTTGCTTCCACATTACTTGACTCTTATAATCTTTATGTGACAGGAGAATAGTAAGACAACAGACAACGCTTCAAATATCTAGCTACGAATTAGTGCTAGTGCTTTCTAGCTTTTGAGGCTTTTGAGAAATTCAATAGATTCAATAGCGATATGGGTATGGCTTTCGATTTGCCTTCGAATGAGTTCAAACTACTTTGGATATCTTGCGATAGCCTCACAACGCCCTCGAATCACTTTTTTTTTCGGATATGTTTTCGAAGAAACATATTGCGCCTCGAGGTTTTTCAATAGCAAACGTGCATGATGTCAACTTTTCAGTACAATCCCCTGGCGAAAATCGAGTCTACAGAGTACGAGACGAACGGAGTGTCCTACATGAGCGGTACGTGACTATATTCATATTTCATCGTCTCTCTCTCTCTCTCTCTCTCTCTCTCTCTCTCTCTCTCTCTCTCTCTCTCTCTTATTCTCTCGTTCTCTCATCGTTAGCGGTTTGGTCACGCAATTTCCCGATTCGTCCCATTCGCGCGCCGCGCCACAATGATATGCTAGTGGACTACGGTAGCGTAGCAAGAATATTCGAGCGTAAGAGCGAGCGAGCGAGCGAGAGAGAGAGAGAGAGAGAGAGAGAGAGAGAGAGAGAGAGAGAGAGATTCGTTGACAGCCGAGACTGGCCTGCAAGACAATCGACCCACGTGCGCGATGATTGACCTTCGCTATAACCATATGACACCGACACGAAAGAGAGAGAGAGAGAGAGAGAGAGAGAGAGAGAGAGAGAGATGGACGTGCAAGTTCGACAAAGAGCGGAGAGAACTAGTAGCGTAATCGGCGCGCGTCATGATTGATCGATGTATAACGATCTGGGGAGAATGTGGAGTATTGATTGTATTGATTTGAGATGAGCTCGGTCTGCATCGCATGGAGAACCCGTCGCACGCGGATGGCTCAGTCTCTCTCCACCTCTACATTCCTCCTTACGACACATGCAACATGTTTGACGAGGTAAAAGTGTACTCTAGCTCTCTATCAATGAGTCGCGATTTGAGGAATATGTAGATCAGCGCAAAAGGCGTTATGATACAGCAATTCGAAAAAGTACATCGCGAACTATCGCTCTGGCGCAGGCTATATCTATTGCTCTTTATATTCATCATTTGTACTAGTACATGCTTCCTTGCCCGATTACTTACTTACGTGATTTGGGCGAATATAATCTCGTGTAATCGTCCCTTATCTCACCACGCTGTTTGGAAACCGTCATATGATTGCGAACCAAATATCAAAAACGCTCGCACTCTTTGAATTTGATAGCAACCACTCTAGATTGGACCGTGAATCATTCGTTTCGAAAAACACATCTGAATCATGTTCATTATTTTCAGCGCACTGGCAAGAAAACCAAGGCGACCGTCACTTTCACGACCAAGTATGGCCGCAAGGTGGACTATAGGGGAAGCAAGGAGGGCCGTCTGTGCGGCAGCCCGCCCAAGTAACGCCCCGCCCATCTATACCCCGCCTCCTCTCTCCCCGCCATTCCATAATCAGTGCGAATCAGTGCCTTGCCATATCAGCCATATCAGCCATGTGTACATTTTTTTTATTATCTCCGCGCGCCTTTTTTGTGTTGTATATGTGATATGTTTTGTGATATGTGTGTGAATGTGAATTTGTTGTGCCATACTCTAGATGCGAAAAAAACACAATAAAATTGTATACCCTTTTTATCCATGTAATCTCTTTAAAACATCACAACATAGATGAGTACAAACTCAAGTGACATTTATGAGCGAATGATGTCATTCCTTATTATGATCATAACACAACACACACACACAACCAAAATCTCTGAAGAATAGCGAATACTATGAGACCAATGACGATTGGACCATCGACAAGTGTATCGTAGAATGGGAGTCTGGTGAAGATGCGGTCAGTCTTTTTGAAAGCCATTCAGGAGTGTTTCGAAGGCATAGCAAGGCATTCCGAAGTGTTCGGGAGTGTTCGGGAGTATTCCGAAGGCAATTCAGGTGTGTTCTGGGGGGCGATTCGAAAGGCAATTCCGAAGTGTTTCGGAGGCATTCGGGAGCGTTTCAAAGAGACTGACCGCAACTTCAATAGCAGCGCAAAAGTCATAGAAGTGGACAAGTCTTGATGGGCAGACAAGGGTCATTATGAACATTTGACGTAAAGCGAAAGGCAATGACTTGAAGTCATAAAAGTGGACCAGGTCTGATATGACAGCATAGATGGATAGTCTCGACCGGATAAGTCAAAGGCCGCTATTCCGTATATGATATATGAAACCCCATTTTTTAAAGCTAAAGCATAATAAATATAAAAAAAATGTGCGTGACAAATATATTTTACAACCACGGGCTGCCTCAACGGGTCAAACTAGTCTACGTTATGTAGCGAATACTTTGTTGTTATTTACCAACTTCGTGAAATGTCACTATGAACATTTGAGAAAAAGTGACGCACGGAAAAAAGACGCAGGAGCGGAAAAGGGTAAAAGGTGACGCAATGGCTTCCTTAAGGTCGATCTGCAGCCTTGCGTGCGCCTTGTTCACATCACACCGATACTCTCCAAAATCGTCCTCGTCAACGTCGTGGATCTGCAATCAGAAATATGTCGTACTTTTTTTGTGTGTTATCGATTGTACTTTCGTTCAGAATCACGTATTGACACTAAATGTTCTGAACATGTGATGTGTCAAAATGTCACAGATTGTTTGTTGAAGACCTTTCATTTCCGATTTTCCGTTATCGTTATTGAGAAATCGCGGGGTACGGTAGGCGAACAGTCAAGTCATTATCATTAATGTGTTTAATCGGCTGATACCGTTGATATCGATATCAGCAATAACATATTTGGAGATAACAGAAAAAAATGCAAAATCTCTGACATTCAAATGACTAATGACTGGTGATACTTCTGGGGGACGGTGAGCTCGCTTCCGCCGCGGAAGAAGGCAAAGTGGGCAGGCGGCGGGTTCGATAACGTCACCTGGCAACGAGAGTCACCTGCAATAAGAATTAGCTTAGACTTTAATGCATAGACTAATCAAAAACTCAAACTTTTCTATTTACAGAGAAATCTTGTGTGTGCGTGTGTGCGCGTGAGTGTTATCGAGAAACAAACAAGGGAAAAAGATAAACCTGTAGGGTGATCAATGCCGACCCTGATGAGATACTTATAATTTGAGAGTAATTTGAGAATAATTTGAGCTGCTTGCAAAAATGAGTGTTACGGTAGGAGGATAGTTGATTTTATCTTCTTGCAAAAGTAAGTGTCACGGCAAAGTTCTCGCCAATTATCCAGTTAAAAGAACCCCGCGCCATTCGTGCGCAAAGGCGATTTTGCACCGGTCGCGCGCAAGCAGCGCAATTTGGATTATACGAAAACAATCCTTGATCGACGTCCTAGTCATCCAACATGATCCAAATTTCGTGAAATGTTTGCCACAGCGTATACAACATGCTTAGATAGGTTTATTACCGATAACATGGAAAAAAATCGAAATTATAAACAAAAAGTGAGCAATACAAACGTACAAACGGCAGGTATAAACGGGGTTTCAATGATATTGAACAAGAACATAATCACATAGTATTACATGGAAAAGGAAGTGGGGGGGAGAGCTCTCTATAGGTTGCGCAATTTGCTAGGTGGCATGAGATCTAATGTAGAGAGTTGTGATTTGAAGATAGAGGGATCATTGATGAAGATTAGGTCACGAGAAAGCGCATTCCAGATTGCGAAGGTTCTGCTTAAAAAAGTGCTGGTACGGCCTACTTTGTGAATGTATGTGACATCATTCAAGAATCGTCTATTTTCGAGAGTTTGAAGATTGAAAAGCTCAAGGCGTTGAGGATATGATAGGCTGCGCCCGATACGCTGACACACACGACGAGTATAATAGCGTTGTATGCTCTCAATTAGGTTTACAGAAGCAACATCAGTAGGGTTCCAGAGCTCAGTGCAATATTCTAATTTACAGCGAAAATAGGTTGTGTATGCGGTGATCAGTAGTGTGGGATTTCGTGTTTTGTATGTCCGAAGAAAATCATTTATAGAATACAGAGTTTGTTGAATTATTTGTTTGAAATGATCACGGAACAATAAGTTATTACTCATGAGAATACCAAGATCCTTGGCAGAATCTACTGGTTTGAGAATTGAGTTGTGGACAATATAAGTGTGCCTCGGATTCCGCTTGCCTACATGCAATATTTGAGTTTTCTCAGTGGATATCTGAAGTCCCCATGAAGCTGACCATGCTGCGACTATGTCAATGGCTTTTTGGAAAATAGACTTCGCAGAAGTACTGGTAAAGTACTGGTATGCTTGCGCACAAATTGTGCTCCTGGAAAATTGGAGAGGACTTTATGAGAATAATTTGATCTTCTTGCTAAAACAGGTGTTGCGGTAAAAGAATAATTTGAGCTGCTTGCAAAAATAAGTGTTACGGTAGGAGAATAATTTGAGCTGCTTGCAAAAATAAGTGTTACGATAAGAGAATAATTTGATCTACTTGCAAAAATAAGTGTTACGGTAGAAGAATAATTTGAGCTGCTTGCAAAAATAGGTGTTACGGTAGGAGAATAATTTGATCTTCTTGCAAAATTAAGTGTTACGGTCGGAGAATAATTTGAGCTGCTTGCAAAAATAAGTGTTACGGTGGGAGAATAATTTGAGCTGCTTGCAAAAATAAGTGTTACGGTAGGAGAATAATTTGAGCTGCTTGCAAAAACAAGTGTTACGGTAGGAGAGTAATTTGATCTTCTTGCAAAATTAAGTGTTACGGTAGGAGAATAATTTGATCTTCTTGCAAAAATAAGTGTTACGGTAGGATAATAATTCGAGCTGCTTGCAAAAAAAGTGTTACGTGAATAGAAAAATTTGATCTTTTTGCAAAAATAAGTGCCACTATCATGATATATAGAAAACGCACTGTCCGTCCAGCTGAGTTGCAGCCGAGTTTGCACTACTTTGGCTTCAATTGGTATAGTTAGAAAGAGAGTAAGTGAAAAATATACATATATAGACCTTACACACAGTGCTTGTAAACTAGTAACTTCTCATTTGCAGGCGTCTCTTGTGTGCCAGGTGACGTCATCGAACCCGCCGTCCGCTCACTTTGCTTTCTTCCGCGGCGGAAGCGAGCTCACCGACCCCCAGAAATATCACCTCAGAGTCGACATTGATCACATGACAGCTCAATGTGGAAACCACGTGTTTATCTTCTTTTTTCAATGTTTCTCGATAACAGACACACAAACAACACACACAATTTCTCAATGCTGTACTGCTGTAAATAGAAGTTTGAGATGATATCACCAGTCATTAGTCATTTAAAGTCACAGTGGCGCTTAGTTTTTTTGACTTTGATTCATTGCAGTCATGGAAACACGAAACAAACAGAGAAAACACGAAAGAACGGAGTTTCCTCGTTACCTACACGCTTACCAACATGTGCACGTGCGAAGTTTTTCGAACGTTGCGCTAAAACGCTTATCTAAAAAAAGAGCTCTGTGCGCATCTCGTCGATATGAGTTGGTCAGCGCATGTTATTTTAGTGTTGTGGTAACGCTCACGGTTCACGAACCGTGCTATGCCGGTTCGACACATGCAATCAGTTTCGCCAAGTTCCCAAAAGTTAAGTCGACAAGATTCTGAACAAAACAACGCATTGAAAACGAATCAAAAGAATGCAACACTTCCCTAATTACAGATCAACAACGTTTACGAGGACGACTTTGAAAGGTACAGGTGCGAGGTGAACAACCGCAAGGCGCACGCAAGCCAGCGGATCGGTGCCAGTGACCTCAAGGACCTTTTACGCTCTTGCGTCACTTTGCGTCAATTGTTCGTAGTGACTCTTGTCTGTCCATCGAGACTGGTTCATTTCTATGATTCCGTGACATCATTTGGCCAGATTTCCAATCTACGGTACACTTGTCTATGTTCCAATCGTTGTTGGTCATATAGTATGCGCTATTCTTCAGAGATTTTGGTTGTGTATCGTGTATGTGTATGTTATGGTCATAATAAGGAATCATTTCCTCATAACTGTCACGTAATTTGAGTGTAATCATCTATGTATGTTTACAAAACAAACAAAAAAACTCGCGTGGAGATGAAAATGTGTACATTACTGATATATGGCTCAGCAAGACTCTTTATTGCACTGATTATGGAATGGCGGGGGAAAGAAGGCGGAGCGAAGGTGGGCGGGGCGTAGGTGGGCGGGGCGTAGACGGCCCATAGACGGCCTTCCTTGTTTCCCCTTTAGTCCACCCTGCGGCCATACATGGTCGTGAAAGTGACGGACGCCTCGGTTCTCTGGCCAGTGCGCTGAAAATAATGAAGATGATTCAGATTTACTTTCGCAGCAGTCAGGACGAGCGTTTTTGAATTTTGATTCGCATTCATATCACGATTCCAAAACGCTGCGATAAGGAACTATCACACGAGATTATTCGCCCAATTCACGACAGTTGTCGGACAAAGCAGAACTAGTTGAAATGCTCTTTAGAGATTTGGAGAGCGCCATTGCGATAGTTTCTGATAAAGCTCGCCGTCAATATGTGGTGTGAAAAATGCGGATTTCCATGCTATCCCTTCAAAACACGGAATTGCTTCCAAATATATTGACCACACCCATCTGCCATTCTCTATACCTCGTCAAACATGTTGCATGTGTCGTAGGGAGGGATGTAGAGGTGGAGGGAAACTGAGCCATTCGAGTGCGACGGGTTCTCCATGCGATGCAGACCGAGCTCATCTCAAATCAATACAATCAATACTCCACATCTTTATCATTCTGCGTCGATCAATCATAAAGAAAGTGAAAAACGTGATGAAATGTATGTTGAACAACCCAGTTTCGGCTCCTATCACCTGACTGGATTGTTCGGACAGTCTCATGCGAGGCGGAGCACTCATCAGAGATGACCACGCATGAGAGGTTAACACAAACACATAAGACAAGGACAACAACAAACATATACTAGTTAGTAAAGATTATAAAATAATGATCAAAACAACAAATAACTCATATGGAAGAGCCGTTGTGAAGAGAATATGTGCGGGGAAGAGTAGATGCGGCAGCGGCAATCGGTGCGATAAGACTAGGGGGCGCAGACAATGCGCGACTGTGGGTCAGCGGGTAATGAGTGAGAGACAAGAGAGAGGCATAGTAGCAGACAGTTCTAGTTTGGCGCGCCATAATTATTAGAATTACTTTATTAGTGATAGAACATCAGACACACCACGAATGTTATGTTTCACCATCATTGATTTATTCCGCATAACTAATTTACAGAATTCTAATTCTACTTTTCTCTGCGGATACTCATTTTTGAGAAAGTTGCACACTAACTGTTTGCATCTAGCTTTGAAGGAAGATGTTTCTGTGCATGTTCTGAATATGCGTGTGAGTTCACCATTCATTGTGTTCCAACCCACTGACATTTTTATATTAGAATTGTAATTCGGATATCTGACTACTTCGAAATTGTAATCGTCTGTCTTGTTATATAATTCCACTGAGAACTGGTTATGTGCCTTTGAAATATTCAAATCCAAGAAGATTGCATTATTTGGTCCGATGTTCGTTTGTTCTAGTGTGAGGGAACTATGGTATACACTGTCAACTGTTCTTTGCAAAGCATCATTTGTAGGATTATGGACAATCAATAGATCATCCATATACCTATATGCTTTGAAACCAGACTTGAAAACATTTTCATTTACTTTAACGTATTCGAATTCCATGAAAGAAAGGGTTAGGTCTGCCAACGATGGAGAGGCATTGTTTCCCTGAGGTATACCGGATGTTTGCTTGAAAAGTTTATCTCCATAAATTGCAAAACTGTTGTGAAGAATATATTGAATCATGAATTTCACATCTACTGGTGTATATTTGTTTCTAGTTGCATTGTTCTCATCATTAGAATAATAAGCCTTTTTATAACCAGAAACAATGTACCTTTTCCCGCTATTGTTAAAACATAAGTCTACAAGTTTGAACATATTCTGCATGACAACTCCATGGGGAAGATTTGTGAACAGACTAGCAAAATCAGCACAATAGAGGTCTTTATGCTGTTTATTTGTGATATTGTTGATGGAATTGATTGCCTCTTGGCTGTTTTTGATTGACCAGTATATTTCGGTATTGTTACGCTGTCTGATCAATTTACAATAATTAGCAAAATGTGATTTGAGATGGGATAGTATCAACTGCAATTCTAATGAAATTGGTTTGAGACTACTATTAAAAGCTCCAGTGATAAATCGAAATTTAATTGGGTTTTTATGCATTTTTGGGATGGCATAAATACTAGGTAATGTTCTATTATCAGCCTATGTGTGATTACGCTACTTTCTCAGGTTTTGTTATCTCAGGTTTTTGTCGAACTTGCACGTTCCTCTCTCTCTCTCTCTTTTTCTCTCTCTCTCTCTCTCTTTCGGACTACGAATGTTCTTGCTACGCTACCGTAGTCTACTAGCATATCATTGCGCGGCGCGCGAATGGGGCAAATCGGGAAATTGCGTGACCAAACCGCTAATGATGAGAGAACGAGTGTATATGAGAGAGAAGAGAGCGAGAGAGAGAGAGAGAGCGAGAGAGGGCGAGAGAGAGAGAGAGGGAGAGAGAGAGAGAGAGAGAGAGAGAGAGAGAGAGACGGTAGGGTGGAAGATGAACTATGAATATAGCCACGTACCGCTCATGTAGGACACTTGGTTCTTCTCGTAGACTTTCGACTCGATCTTCGTCATGGGATGACACTGAAATGACATCACTCTAAAAAGGGAAACTTTTGAATCTCTCTAAAGTCTTAAGTAGATGGATGTTGGACGGGATTTCTGATGTATGTGATTCATTTTTTTCCCGGCAGATGAAGTTTTTTGCTGTTGTTTAATATAGAAAGAAGATAAAGTGAAAGAACCAGAAGGCAGAAGGGTGACTGGAGGTGGAGAGTTGAGACTGACTTACCTCGCTCTGTGGCTGATGGTCCGCAGGCCACTCGTACTTGGTCTCCAGCAGAGAGCCGTGCAGCATCTTCACGAAACAGTGCGCGTCCGTATGGTCATGGATGCTGCAACGCGAGTCAAAAGAACTGGACCTTTCGCCAAAGTTTGTATGCCTGGGACTCCTAGGTGCTTTGCAGTTTTTTCCCATCACAGTCAGTCACCTCAATGTTCCCTAAAGACGAATACAAATATGCAAATTACCTGCTCGCCATTCCGGGTCCCCAGCACAGAATCATCAGGTTGTACTTGCCATTTCCGGTGTCGACCAGGTTGCGAGTGTACCTATACGAAAAAAGAGTCTTCATTATACCCATAAACGGTCTCGCTCACTTGTGATCGTCCCAGCACACATACTGCGCCCAATCGGCCTTGTTCGACTCGTAGCTTTCGAGCAGCTTCCTCACCTGATATGCAAATGAGATAGATAAGAGAGGGTGATAGTGTGATAGACGGAGACAGAGAGAGTTGGTGATAGTCGCACCATGTCCTTGTCGACGACGTAGTCAGCGAAGATGGTTCGCAGCTCACGCTTGAGATCCTCAAGACACGACACCATGGTAGCTATCACGCTTGGAGTGATTGGATAACGGAGCGTGGAGAGAGCCTTTTATACACCAATCAGAGTCGCGCGCTCCTCCTCCTGGCTAAGCTGGTATGCGGAAAAGATTTTGCAATAACGATGAAAAAGTGTAATGTAATGTAATGTTCATCGTATTTGACAAGGATAGGCATAGACGAGAGCAAAACAAATTCTAACTCTGTGTGAATGAAAAGTATAAATGAGTATTCGACAATTAAAAAACAAAAACAAAAAAAGATTGTATTGACATTTGACGCAAAGCGTAAAGTGACGCACTGGCTTTCTTGAAGTCGATCTGCTGTCTGGTGTTCGCCTTGCGGCTGTTCACCTCGCACCGATACTCTCCGTCCTCGTCAAGTTCGTGAATCTGCAATCAGGAAAGTGTCATGCTGTTTTTTTTAATATTTGTGAGATTGGTCATTTGTTATTTTATCTGTTTTTGTTCAGAATATCATCTACTTAATATCACTGTTTGGGCATACATTGTGATTTGTTTGTTTGTTGACAGTGATTTTTGATTTCCGATTTCTCGGGGGTACGGTAAGCGTACAGTAATAATGAAGTCACGCCATGGTGTTTGATCTGCTCTTACAGTTCTATTTCTATTGATATCAGCGACTTTTTGCAAAAAGAAATTGCAAAATCTTTGTCATCCCATTGACTCATTTGATATTTAAACAAAGTTTGATTGACTGGTGATAACGAAGATCGAATCAACTTCCTGTTTTTATTGCAACATTAAGAAATTGGGTGTGTGCGATTGAATACGGGGTCCTTCTTGTCGAGAACAAGATAGGGTTCTTGGATGACGACAGCAGAGCTAGTTGGGTTGGGTGGCGTCGGACGTCTTGAACTCCGTTCTTGAGTCCGTAGATGGTGCTGTGACGCCTTGGGGCTACCATGAGAGTGGATTGCCACACTACAGGGGATGGGTGAGTTTAACAAGAATGGTTGACACCGAAGATCAAAACAAAGTTCTATCTCGATCGCAAAGATCAAATTATTCTAATACCGTAACACTTATTTTTGCAAGAAGATCAAGTTATTCTCCTACCGTAACACTTATTTTTGCAAGCAGCTCAAATTATTCTCTTACCGTAACACTTATTTTCGCAAGCATCTCAAAATATTTTCTACCGTAACACTTAATTTTGCAAGAAGATCAAATTATTCTCCTACCGTAACACTTAATTTTGCAAGAAGATCAAATCATTCTCCTACCTTAACACTTATTTTTTCTAGCAGGTCAATTTATTCTCCTATTGTATCAGTATAGATACAGTAGACTAAACAGTCTATGCTATGAAGTGTAAGCTACTCACCGACCCACAGAAGTATCACCTCAGAGTCGACATTGATCACATGAAAGCTCATCTCAAGGTGGGACCACGTGTTTATTTTTTCTCATTTTCTCTCGATAACACACAAACAACACACCACTATTTCTCAATGCTTTACTGCTGTAAATAGAAGTTTGAGTCATTGGAACGTCAGAGATCTTGATTGACATGTGCGTAAAACCCCCTAATTCTCAACAATGATAACGAAAAATCGGAAGTAAGATGTCACCGTCAACAAATAAATGAATCATTATAAGTTGTTCGAAATTCAGAACGAAAAAGGAATAATTGAAAAAAAAACGTAATTAAAAAGTACAATACCTTCCTAATTGCAGATCTACGACGTGGACGAAGACGATTTTAGAGAGTATCGGTGCGAGGTGAACAACCGCAAGGCGAACGCCAGACAGCAGATCGACCTCAAGGAAGCCAGTGCGTCACTTTTACGGTCTTGCGTCAAATGTCAATACATACGTTTTGTTATGAATTGTCGCATATTCATTCATACTTCTTTATTCACACAGAAATGTGTTTACATTCTTTCATAGTTATTGCAAAATCATCGCCGCCTACCCGGATAGCCAGGAGGAGGAGCGCGCGACTCCGAGTGGTGTATAAAAGGCTCTCTCCACGCTCCGTTATCCAATCACTCCAAGCGTGATAGCTACCATGGTGTCGTGTCTTGAGGATCTCAAGCGTGAGCTGCGAACCATCTTCGCTGACGACGTCGTCGACAAGGACATGGTGCGACTATCACCAACTTTCTCTGTCTCCGTCTATCACACTATCACCCTCTCTTATCTATCTCATTTGCATATCAGGTGAGGAAGCTGCTCGAAAGCTACGAGTCGAACAAGGCCGATTGGGCGCAGTATGTGTGCTGGGACGATCACAAGTGAGCGATTCCATTTATGGGTATAACAAAGACTCTTTTTCGTATAGGTACACTCGTAACCTGGTCGACACCGGAAATGGCAAGTACAACCTGATGATTCTGTGCTGGGGACCCGGAATGGCGAGCAGGTAATTTGCATATTCGTATTCGTCTTTAGGGAATATTGAGGTGACTGACTGTGATGGGGGAACTGCAAAGCACCTAGGAGTCCCAGGCATACAAACTTTGGCGAAAGGTTCAGTTGTTTTGACTCGCGTTGCAGCATCCATGACCATACGGACGCGCACTGTTTTGTGAAGATGCTGGACGGCTCTCTCCTGGAGACCAAGTACGAGTGGCCTGCGGACCATCAGCCACAGAGCGAGGTGAGTCAGTCTCAACTCTACACCTCCAGTCACCCTTCTGCCTTCTGGTTCTTTCACTTTACTTGCTTCACCAGCGTCTTCTTCCTATAAAAAACAAAAAAACTTCATCTGCCGGAAAAAAATGAATCACATACAGCAGAAATCCCATCCAACATCCATCTACTTAAGACTTTAGAGAGATTCAATAGTTTTCTTTTCGAGAGTGATGTCATTTCAGTGTCATCCCATGACGAAGATCGAGTCGACAGTGTACGAGAAGAACCAAGTGTCCTACATGAGCGGTAAGTGACTATATTCATATTTCATCTTCCACCCTACCGTCTCTCTTTCTCTCTCTCTCTCTCTCTCTCTCTCTCTCTCTCGCTCTCTCGCTCTCTCGCTCTCTTCTCCCTCATATACCCTCGTTCTCTCATCATGAGCGGTCACGCAATTTTCCGATTTGCCCCATTCGCGCGCCGCGCAATAATATGCTAGTAGACTACGGTAGCGTAGCAAGAACACTCGTAGTCCGAAAGAGAGAGAGAGAGAGAGAGAGAGAGAGAGAGAGAGAGAGAGAGAGAGAGAGAGAAAGAGGGACGTGCAAGTTCGACAAAAACCTGAGATAACAAGTAGCGTAATCACACATGATTGATCGACGCAGAATGATAAAGATGTGGAGTATTGATTGTATTGATTTGAGATGAGCTCGGTCTGCATCGCATGGAGAACCCGTCGCACTCGGATGGCTCAGTTTCCCTCCACCTCTACATCCCTCCCTACGACACATGCAACATGTTTGACGAGGTACAGAGAATGGCAGATGGGTGTGGTCATAATCTTTGAAAACAATTCCGTGTTTCGAAGGAATAGCATGGAAATCCGCATTCATCAAACCACATATTGACGGCGAGCTTTATCAGAAACTATCGCAATGGCGCTCTCCCAATCTCTAAAGAGCATTTCAACTAGTTCTGCTTTGCCCGACAACTGTCGTGAATTGGGCGAAAAGTCTCGTGTGATAGTTCCTTATCGCAGCGTTTTGGAATCGTCATATGATTGTGAATAAAAGCTCAAAAACGCTCGTCTCGACTGCTGCGAAAGTTCATGTTCATTATTTTCAGCGCACTGGCCAGAGAACCGAGGCGTCCGTCACTTTCACGACCATGTATGGCCGCAGGGTGGACTGAAGGGGAAACCAGGAGGGCCGTCTATGGGCCGTCTACGCCCCGCCCACATACGCCCCGCCCACCTTCGCTCCGCCTTCTTTCCCCCGCCATTCCATAATCAGTGCAATAAAAAGTCTTGACAAGCCATATCGATATCAGTCATGTAAACATTTTTATCTCCACACGAGTTTTTTGTTTGTTTTGTAAACATGCATAGATGATTACACTCAAATTACGTGACAATTATGAGGAAATGATTCCTTATTATGACCATAACATACACATACACAACCAAAATCTCTGAAGAATAGCGCATACTATACGACTCACGACGATTGGAACATAGACAAGTGTACCGTAGATTGGGAATCTGGCCAATTGATGTCACGGAGTCATAGAAATGAACCAGTCTCGATGGACAGACAAGAGTCACTTCGAACATTTCCTGTTCTTTCCTCTCTCCATATCCGTTAGGTCCTATCCGGAACACTTCATTCTTCCGTTTTTCAATCTTCCTAGCGAATCACGTGTTTATCTTTTTCCGTTGTTTATTTATCGATAACACACACACGCGCGCAGGGGGTCCAAGCTGCCCGCGCGCGCTGGTTCTGCACACGTTTGGACATTCGTGCGCACCGCGCGCAAAACTCAAAACTGCGATGCGCCCTTATCAGGAAACTATTTTCAGATCATGATGGTTCGAATGACACCTTGTTTCCCAAATTCGGTCAACATATTTTTGTAATCGCTCTAGTGATATGCTAAAAACTCGTACAGAGATGATCTTTAGTTCAAAACATGCGTTATGATTGTGTCCACCCTGCTGTTCGGTTTAGCATATCAAAGCAATTGATAGCGCATCAGAATATCACAAAAGGTGATTGCGCTCATCCACTCTCATGACTGTTCGCCGTCTGCCTCTCTCGAGAGCGCGCGCTCTCTGCGCACCCTCTCACTTTCCTGCGCGATTCGAGTAGTCGATAATCAAGCAGCCGGTAGGGGTGATAGGGCGAAAAAGTGGCTATTTTCGTCGCGCAACGAAATGCCATAGAAGGAATACGGTTGAGAATTTCGGAAAACAAATGTGAAATATGATACCATACACACACATCAGACAATCAAGTGAGCCTGAGTGGGTCGATTTTGAGCAAGTTGAAAAATCAGCTTGGACCCCCAGTGGACATGGCGACTCCCGAATGGCGGCTCTCTTGACCATATTCTCACCAACCGCAAGTACCTGGGTCGTCCCGCCGTTGAAGCGACGACCGTATTCCGCGATCGACCACAGATACCGGTTCGACCATACACCTTCTCCATGTCTGTTAATTTGTTGTGCCATACTCTAGATGTGAAAAAAACACATTATGTATGGTTTTTATCCATGTAATCTCTTTCACACACCACAACATTGCATAGATGAGTACACACTCAAAGTGACGTGACAATTATGAGCGAATGATGTCATTCCTTAATATGATAACACGCACACATACACACAACCAAAATCTCTGAAGAATAGCGAATACTATATGACCAATGACGATTGGAACATAGACAAGTGTACCGTAGAATGGGAGTCTGGCCAATTGCAGTGACGTAGTCATCGAAGTGGACCAGGCCTGATATGACATGTTAGAGAAGCACAAGGAGAAGGAGCAGAGAGCAGCCAGCGAGAGTGGAGGAGGAGACAGAGTCACGCAGCTTGTGGTCGCCCTCTGTTCGCGCCGTGATCTCCACCTAGAAGGGAGGTTTGAGAGAGAGAAGGAGGGGGGAGAGAGAGAGAGAGAGAGAGAGAGAGAGAGAGACGCCGCGTACCTGATCTCCCTCTCCCGCCTCGGACACTGCCGAGAATCGGAACACGTAGTCTGTGTCCTCCCTCAGTCCAGACACCTCGTACAGCTGGGAGGAGCCTGCAAGGAGTGACGTCATCAGTGATTGAATACAAAATGACGTCATATTACAAGCGATGACGTCATCAACTCACTGAGCGGGCGTTTCTCGACGACGCTCTGCGTCTTCCACACCTGCTTCTCCGCGTTGTCGTTGTCGTACTCGGTCGACGCCGAGTCAGACTGAGTTATCGATTGATTACCGATTTATCGATTTTTTTATTGATTTATTGATTACCTCGACTCGATCGAGCAGCGACTTGCGGATGTACTGTATCTGGATAGTCTCGACGGGCAGACCACCCTCATCGGCCGACTGAAATACGGTTAAAACACGTTTTGCGTAGTCAATTTTCTTTGTACGTTTTCACCAACTTCCACTGATCAACTGCAGATTTTTTAAAAAAAAGTGTTGTTTTCTTGGTTATTCAACCAATTAGTTTGTCATACTATCATCTTTGTTCGTTCGTTTGTTTGTTTGTTTGTTTGTTTGTTTGTTTGTTTGTTTGTTTGTTCACCTCATCGATCATCCAGATGAGTGCCTGTCTCTTCGCGGCTTCCAGCGACGCCTTCACTTCACCCGGCTGGCCTGAAAAACTTTATAATTGTCACGTTTTGTTTTTCCCACGTTTTCTGCAACGTGATATGTGATAGACGTACAGACAAACACCATTACACCTTAGATACGAAGCATTATGACAAACTTCACTATGAACATTTAACGCGAGGGCACAGAGCGCAAGGGGAAGCAAGGTAAAGTGACGCAAGAGCGTGAAAAAAGACGCACTGGCTTCCTTGAGGTCGATCTGCTGGCTGGCGTGCGCCTTGCGGTTGTTCACCTCGCACCGATACTCTCCAAAATCGTCCTCGTCAACGTCGTGGATCTGCAATTAGGAATGTGTCGTACTTTTTATAATTATGTGTTTTTTTCAACGGTGATTTTTCGTTATTGAGAAGTCGGAAGTATGATAAGCGTGTCAATGTCATTCATGTGTTCCATCGGCTGATATCGCTATCAGCAACTATTTGGAGTGAACAGAAACAAATCAAGATCTCTGACGTTTAAATGACTAATGACTTGTGATTTCACCTCAAACTTCTATTTACAGCAGTACAGCATTGAGAAATTGTTTGTGTGCGTGTGTGTGTTATCTAGAAACAATGAAAAAGATGAACACGTGGTCCCACCTTTAGATGAGCTGTCATGTGATCAATGTCGACTCTGAGGTGATACTTCTGGGGGTCGGTGAGCTCGCTTCCGCCGCGGAAGAAGGCAAAGTGGGCAGGCGGCGGGTTCGATGACGTCACCTGGCACACGAGAGTCGCCTGCAATGGGAAGTTACTAGTTATGTTATCAGTACATACTTCATGGCATTGACATCGAGAATTGTGACGTGGAGAAAAGTTTTGTATGGGGTTTCACAACTTCCAAATACTCACGTGTCTGTCGATGATTGCGTAACGATCCACGTGCGACGCTGCGAATTCCGGGATGTCTGGAAAAGAGTGGATGAATTGTGACACATACTTAGTATGGTGGCGGGTACCGACTAGTACAGACGTCAGACTCGATAATGCATCAGAAATGATACAAAAATGCACTTTCTAAGGATCGATGGTGGCGCAGGGGGCACGAGTTGTCAAAAACCCGTAGATCTTATTAAATTTAAATTTATTACACCACGAGGATGCTTCACACATGAAAATGCCTATGAACAATGACAAAGGAGGAACTGCAGTAGAGTGCTAGATGTTATGGTTCTAGAACACCAGTAATGAGAATCGACGATGACGGTGTGTCTTCTGGCTAGCGGCTGACATATTATTTAGATAGAGCTATTACTCACGCCACACGTTGATCTTGACGTCCTTCCTCTCGATCGCGTACGTCTCCTGTGCCGGGATCATCTGGTTCGCCGTGCACGACACGATCTGCCGAGAATATAGTAACAGTAATACAATGTATTGTAATGCCTGATGATTCCCACCTTTCCATCGTAGTCCTTGCTGATGCTCTCGATCGTCACCTCGCTGCCTGCGATTGTGAACAGCTCCTCTGCAAATGAGCATGTAATGTGTGTAATGTTGTGAGTATCCTAAAAACATCCATCTTTACTATAAACATAAAATGGTTGAATCACCATCCAGCGGCTCTCCGTTCTCGTCGGTTATGGAGATCTCGGGTGTCGGCCGTCCGTTCGCAGAGCAGTCGATGATGAGGGGCTCTCCCACCAGAGCACCCACCGACTCTGACGCATCCGCCCAGTCGATCGCATCTGCAATCATTCATTGCTGTCTTGCGCAAGTTCCCCTGTTGCCACATTCTATCTCTCAGAGCCTGGTTAGCTCAGTCGGTAGAGCACCAGACTCTTAATCTGGTTGTCGCGGGTTCGAGCCCCGCATCGGGCTGATATTTTTGCGAAATTCCCGAAGACTCTATTAACAGTGTTTTGCCTAATTACGAGCAGCCGCATGTAGGATGGCGGTTGTCAGGTGATTAGCGGCGTCTAATATGCAAATGTGTGTGGTGTATGTGTGTTGAATGTGAGACAATAGCGCTGCAGGGGAGCAGCTGCGGCGCGCGAACATACAAGCCTAATTAGAGCGAGCCCCCGGAAAGCCGAGAGGTGAGATCAAGACGCTAATCATTGCCAACAAAATGAGCAATGGGAAAATGAATACAATGCGAATCGTTTGCAATGCGAACAGTGGGTCAGCGCTTCTGAACAGCCCCCCCCCCCTATATGTAGCACGTACATTCTTGTATTATTTTCATTCTCGTTATGTATTGCTCCCATATAAGCCTATCCTCACCGAGAATAAACATCACATTACATATATAACGCACCGTTCACTTTCTATCTCATATAATTTTAAATAAATTAAATAGTTTATTACCGTGTTGAGTCTTGAGTACTTAACATGTGCATCATTGGAAACATTTAAGTGCTCATAAGCCTTCGAATGTCTGGTGTACTGAACTACAAATAGTATTATAAGATTAAGAAAACGCACCGAGCACGACTAGGGTGACGGTCTTCTCGTATAGGCTTCCGTCGAGGGTGCGCGCCGAGCACGTGTAGTCGCCCTGGTCGCGCGGGTCGATCGCCGAGAAGTGAAGAGTGCGCTGCAAAATATGAGAATATTTTCCGGTGTTGGTTGCGTAGTGACTTTTGATGCCCCTGCACCCGAGACTTGGAACAAACTTTTGCACTGTGGAGGGTGTGCTGCGAAAAAAATGTGGGTGTGTTCATGTGGATTTGGAATGCCACAGTGTGTTTACTCCAAATTGTTTTAAAATGCACAATCACGGAAAAAGTGGAACTGGAATACGGATAAATTTTCTCTTGGTTCTGAACTCCATTTGACTGCACCCGAGACTTGTGTTTTAGTACAGTGTTTTAAATTGTTTGTAGTTCGAGCACTACCATACGATTAGTGTGATTTTCACTTTTACAATAGCCAAAAGTAACTGCGATTTTCGTTATGTTGTTAGTTGCTGCAAAGATTGCAATTTACTCACTAGCTGATGGCTTGTCCATGGTAGATTTTTTATAGGAAATGCAGTGTTCGTGTTTCATTTTCATAATTTAATAATGATTATTATGTGCTTACCTTCTTGTGTCCGGTGCCATGTTCGTGCAGAGAAATCGTGAAGACGCTGAAATGTTCAACTTCATTTGTCCATTCTACCCTTCATGAACTTGTAACTCTTTCCGGAGTGAATTATGAAACCCCTAGCCATTTCTCTCCAGGGAAAAGACAGTGGGGCGCAGTTCCGCGACCATCAAACTCTTGGCGCCCCGAGAGAGAGAGAGAGAGAGAGAGAGAGAGAGAGAGAGAGACGAGCTTTTTGCATGTGCAGCTCGGCATTGAATCGCGCCGCGAACTCGAATAATAGTTGAAGCAACCTGAAGCGCGTCTCCTAAACCCCCCCCCCCCCCTCTTTTGTCTCATGTGAGCGGTTGACAATAGGTATGGGAGAGCAGAGAGGCCATGCGCGGGAGCAAATAGGCCTCTGTGTGTATGTGTGCGCTTGAGCGGACAAGCAGAGATTTGCATAGTAGGAAGAGCGAAATACATGCTGACAGTTTGCATAAGAGTGCACAAGGGCGAAAAACGAAGTATTTCGAATCGTGATTTTGCTCACCTTGCCGAGCTCTCTCCGTCGATCACTTTTCCGTTCGAGTTGGCCCACTTGAGGTCAGCCACATCGCCCACCTCGTCTCCACTGAACGTGCACGCGATCTGGGAATATGCAAATTACCAGATCCTATAATGTATGCAAATGAGCAAGTCAAAGGTTTATCCAGAATCTTTGATGAACATCATGAACATCCATAAACTTTACAATCCATATATGAGTGACGCATAAACGCGTGTGTGTGTTTACTACAATAACTGACAGTCGGCACGTTTCTGCAAAGCAGACTGCCACAACAACCTTATACTACTCTTGACACGTGTTTGAAAGTGACACGCTCAGAACTGACACGTCGCGTGAGTGACTGATGGCGACCAAAACTGACACCACATCGTTTGGCACAAAAAAATATATATTCTCGGGTGACAGGCTGGTGCCGCGTGGACGCATGGCATAACTCTACTATGCGCCTAACTTTACTGTTCAAATTAATCTGTTCAACTAATACCGGTGCATTCACAATTTCATCTGTTCAAGTTTAACCTGTTCTTATTATCCTGTGCAAGTTTGACTAGGGATGTCAAGGGGAATTTTCAAGTGTTACGGATATGTGCTTACTCTATATCAAAATGAAGTAAATTATATGTAGTTTTGAAATAGTATCATTTTAATTAGTTGTTTTCTTTCATTTCCGCGTTACGCGCATCGAAAGCGCGCGGTTTGAGGACGCGCGCGGCACACAACTTCACAGAGAAAGGCTAAGCCACGCCCCTTTTTGACGTCATTTTCATAGGATCAAATCAACTTTTGTCAAAAATAATAGGTTATGACACGGTCCAGCGCCAAAAGAAAGGCACTACTAGATACAACTTTTTACGGCGCGTCGAATGGTGTATTCCGTTTGGCGCGGGAAGATGCCGCATATTTGTGCCATCAAAGCTCCGCCCACTTGACATCCCTAAGTTTGACCTGTACAGTCATCATATCATCTTACTCAAGTCTTACTTATGCACTGGTCTTATCATCTTGTTCAAAGTCTAACCTGCACATGTTATCATAACTCTTGGTGGGAATCGAACGCGCTCTAACCCATCGCAAGCCAGAAGAAGTCTCCGATGTCATACCTTGTGCTTGTGTCCGCTCCGTACGACATGGCTTTCGCCCTGGATGTGCAGTGGCGACTCGGTCGTCTCGTCGTTGTCGCCTGCAAAAACGCGCCTGATTGCCCCGTGTTCACAGATCGGCAGCTCTCCCCCCTCCTTTCCTTTCCCACCACCGCTCTAATGTACTCTCTCGCATATGTTGACCGATATCATTGCATTAGTATCATCATCCGATTGTATTTCATCGCATCGCCTCTGTCGGCGGGGCTCCCGCATAAGCTTCTCTCTCTCTCTCTCCCTCTCTCTCATATGCAAATCCCTCTCTGTGATCTTAATCTCGCCTCGTCTCGGGCGCAGCTTGTTTGCTGTTTTGAAGACGCCGCCTGTGTTACATGACATGATAGGGATGATGCTGATTAGTCATGTTTCGTGTATGTTTCGAAACGTTCTACAGTAGACTCAAGTGGCGCCGGCTACTGACACCAGCGAGAAAGCTGTTCACACAGTGTCGAGAGAGAAGGAGAAAGAGAGAGAGAGAGAGAGAGAGAGAGAGAGAGAGAGAGAGGGGGGGGGGAGTGAGGTCGCGTTTTTCTCGCCATCACCGATCGTTCGAAACAGGCTGAGCAAATAGATGGAGGGAGAAGGGGGCGAATCGCCGCTAATGATCTGACTCTCCAGAGAAACACCGTCAGCCGTGATTACCACAGTTGAGAAAGAGAGAGAGAGAGATAGAGAAAGAGATACCGCTTGCCGCGCACCAGCCCGGTGCCATTAACAACTAACTCAATCGAGTTTCACTACCTCTCTCAAGTTGCAATCCAATTGCAAGAGCGCGTAGTAGAGAGATGTTTGCGTGAGAGGAGAGGGATGTCGTTCCGAGTGTATGTCTTGTGATTGAATGGCGGTGGTGTAATCGGATACCGTTCCGCGATGTTTGTGGTGACGAGGTGTGGGGGTGTGAAGACGGTTCGGAGAGAGGGAGAGAGGGAGGGAGGTCGAGTAGGTAGCGCTCTCACCTCCGCCCGCCCGCGCAACCCAATACCGCATTTGCATATATGCGCGAGAGAGGGGAAGATATGACTAGCAGCTGGCTCCAACTACCCAGGGGAGCTTCTTCAAACAGTGACTCTGGGACACGCGGCTTGAGTTTCACACCAACACACCATCTTTTCACGCATCCCCCCAGATGCTTCACACGATGACATTTCGGTTCCGCACATATGACGGACAAGTCAGAGAGAGAGAGAGAGAGAGAGAGAGAGAGAGAGAGATAGAGATAGAGAGAGAGAGAGAGAGAGAGAGAGAGAGAGAGAGATGGTGCATGGTGTCACATGCGTTTTGTTCCCATGGGAGATGCCAGCACTTATTTGCGAGGGACAGCAATCTAGACGCACTACTACCACTGTTGTTGTTGTTGTGTCATATTTCTCAACAACCTATTTTGGCGCAATCGCGTGCGTTGGGGCGTGCGAGAGATGCAGTAAGTGCATCGTGGGTCGTTCGTTTATTGTGCATTTGCGATGCGCGCGCAGCGAGTCGCGGCCTTTTGATGGCAGTCTATCTGGAGTCAGAGAGAGAAGAGAGAGAGCTTCTCAAAACAGCTCCGCTTCCCGTCTCCTTCCGCCAGCTATCGACTAGACTTTGCAGTACACACGCGCCGGCAAATTGAAAGGCATGCTGATAGGCTAATTCGCTGTTGCGGAGAAGTGCCCTCGCCCCGCCAAATGGGATAGACGATAGTGAGAGCGTTCTTTATATGGTAGTGAGTGGTGGTGAGTGTTTGCGATGTCGCGGCTGGCATCAGTAGCCGGTGACCCGAGACGTTACAAAAGAGATTAGCTGGGTTGGATGGGGGAGGGAGGCGGCTGCCCCCGAAAAATGGAACGAAGAGAAGCACGCGGAAAACAAATAGCCTCGCCAACTAAGTTGCCGAGAAAAAAACAGAGAGAGAGAGAGAGAGAGAGAGAGAGAGAGAGAGACGCGAGGCACAGCTACTTATGCGAATAGAGAGAAGGATGAAACGAGGGGGTTCGGAAAACGAACTCACCTTGCGCTCGAGCGGAATAGAGTGAAGATGCGCAGAGGAGTGCGAATAAAAGGAGCTGTTTCGAGGGCGGCATCTGCAAGGAGTCCAATATAGAATAGGGCAGTGTGTGAGGGTGTGTTTGGTGGGAGCTGTGTGATCGGCTATCTCCCTCTCTCTTCTCTCTCCGACTCCGCCCCCCCCCCCGCAGAGGAAGCCGCGAGGGAGAGAGAGAGGGAGGGAGGGGACCGTCATTATACAAACACAGAGAGAGAGCGCGACACCACGCCGACAACAGGGAGGGTGCCGAGAGAGAGAGAGATGCTCCGATTACCATTGTGATTAGGAGGGGAGACACAAGTACAACGGTTCGCTGGCGCAAACTTCGAGACAATCCGCGCGGCGGCGGACTCACTGATTGAGGAATGCGGCAACACTCCCATAGCAACACTATCCCGAAAAAGGTCGAAGAAGAGAAAGAGAGAGAGAGAGAGAGAGAGAGAGAGAGAGAGAGAGAAGAGGAAGAGAGAGGAAGATGCTAATGGAGAGGCGTTTTGCTGTAGTGGTGCAGAATATGCATGTCAGACAAACCCATTACCGGGTCGGAGGAGGGGCCTTTTGACTTGCATTGTTTTCGTGCGCCGCCAATCACCTGTCGACTCGGATTGCAAATGAATGAAAGAGAAAGAGGAGCACATGCAAATCCTGTGCGAACAATGGGAGTAGAGGGCAGCCGCCAATCGACACCTGGTGAGACAGTCTGGCTATACAACTATACACTCGCTGCGCAGAGGATTTGTAGAAAACAAAACGCACCATGCTATTGTTTACTTTTCCAGATGATATTCGTTTTTAAATTTTGTTTCCCACTCACCATTTTCCATGGCTGTTCATGTCGCTTCCCCACAAAAAAAAAGAAAAGAAAAAAGAGACACGTAAGGGTTTTGGGATCGGATTTCGCGGGAGAGAGAGAGAGAAAGACACTATCGAGGTCCAGTATAATAGGGTGTAGTGTTACCCTAATCCGCTGTTTACTCAGGTTTTCATGCGAAATGTATGCATGCGGTGGTCCGTCTCTCTCTCTCTCTCTCTCTCTTTTCGTCTCTCTCTCTCTCTCTCTCTCTCTCTCTCTCTCTCTCGGACCGCCAGGTGCTTGGTACCTGTCAATGAGGTCTAACCTCTTTGACCAGCAGGCAGCTCATACAAACATCACGTAGCAAACACAGTCACATTGTGTTTATGAACGACATAACATTGCCATATAGTGGACGTATGGCAGTACCCCCTTAATGAAAAAGACACATAACAGAAGACTACAATAATTCAAACTTGTTTTGAAATATCTACATGTGAAACTACGATTTCTTCTTGCTGGTGGGAACGTTTGATTATACGAAGCTAATCACCATATATGGATACCAATTCATTAACAGTAACATTACTAATAGTGTATTTTATTTTATTTTCCTTCAAGTCGGTTGCGTAAATTTATTATATATGAAACAGGGCTTCATTTCTTTTGTAATTTTTTATAGTTGCGAATGTTTTGCTTCCGCGTTATTACATATTTTGTTATTGCATAACTAATAATAGTATATAAATACAACTAGTATCATTTGAAACATGAAGTCAAGCATCCTTTATGAATATGTGATTGATGATAAAAAAAATTGTAAATTTTTCAAGTCTATAAATACACCTTTCACGTATTCGCTAGCAGTACAGCTACATTTGTATCTTCATAAAGCATAATGTTTTTTTTGCAAAAAATGACACTACGACTAATGTTTGCTCTTTCTCTCCTACTACCAAGTATGTTTCCACACGCTTCCATTTTTATGAATTAGATTTTCTGAGTTTTTCAAAGTCCGAAATTAGCAGTGGATGAGTCAGTCAAGTTTCTCGAAAAACGCGACAATGCGCCACACATTTTTGCAAGAATTACTCTCCTGTTCAATGTAAGCGTAGTGTGAATTATCAAGAGAGGTGTGAAACAGCCTTGATAACCTTGATTCTCAAAGCGATACTACTAGTTTGCCTATCAGGTCATAGCATCCTCTTTTGCCACGCGCTCTTATTCCATGTGTTATGTGGCCCTTGGGGAATGAGTGCGATGATGGCTCTATTTCGAGGCGTTCAACTTATTTGTGATCGAATTAATCGTGTGCGTACACTGCGGTGTGGTTTCTCAGACGTTTTCCTATCTACTATGATAGAGATAGATGAGAAGAAGATTACTCATGTGTGAGTGATTATCGCGCGCGACTTTGGCATCTTCAATTTTCGTGGCGACTCATACTCGCATGCGATCACTTCTTTGGAATGTTTTATACGTATACACATGTTTTCATAGAATGCGTGTTTCCGTTTCTTTTACTAGAGGTGTCGGACGGTGTTCATTACAATGCCTCATGTTTCCGTCTCGTTATTTTCGCAGGGCATCCCCTCCCAGAATGTGGCATTCACAGCTCGTGTTTTAGACATTCGGATTTGTATGTGAGTGAGTTAAAGTTAATTAATTAATTTATTTATTACAGTTCACACTGTGCCACACACAAAAATATGATGAAAAATGAAGGAAAAAAAATCAATGCAACAAATAAGTGCGTATCAATCTGTAAAACCAGCAGTTTCAACTAATACCCACCCCTGCCTGGAGGTGGCGTGGGAGAGCGGGCGGAGCAACCCGAGTGAGTACATGAGGAGGCAATGCACTCTGGGGCAGGCACCAGTTTCCACCACGGTAACGTCTCGATAGCAACACTCTAGAATCAAAGGGAAGGGAAAATTGCATCTGATTATAAAAGGCATCATAAGGAAATGAATGTGATCGGGTGTCGTGTGCTAGTGTGAATGGTAGGGGGCTCGAGATGTGGCAAAGACGTGTATGAAGTTGTCGTTGGTGGTTCTTGGTGTTGAGAATGTGTAGAGTGTGCGCCAAGGATGGATGGATCGTCTGCCCTCGGTGAGAATGGACTCGAGCCCGCGCGGCCGAAGAGAAGCGTGTGACAGCCGCGAACACAGCAATATGCCTTATCAGCACAACTTACCCGTGGATCAAAGAAACATAAGAGAAAAAAATCGAAAGGGTGAGAGTCAGTTTGCCAGACTGAGCACTCTAGTGAGATCGATTTTCTCGAGCGAATTTCGGAATTTGTTGGAATTTCGCGCAGTGAAAAGACGAGGGTACGCTTTAGTTAGAGTGCAAATGTTCCTGGCAGTTCGGAGAGTGAAATAGTTATGCCTAACTGTATTGCGAGTCGAATGTATTCTCAGAGCAAATGAACCATTCCTGCCACGTGTAGGTTTCAACTTGAAGTACTGTGAGAATCGCGTGGCTGTTTCGTTGCGTCGCATTTTGAAAGCGAGCGTGAGATCAATGGCGGCGCGGCGTTCGCACAATGTACGTAAACCGAGAATACGTAACCGAAATGCATATGGTGGCATCGACTGCGGGTAACCACTATCAGGATACACTCTATAAAACACTATTCTTGTCCAATACCTCTGAACGCGCTCTAGCTCTCGTATGTCTTTCAACAAATATGGGTTCCAAACACTGCTGGCAAAGTCCAGCACAGGTAGTACATAGCTCTTAAAAAGATTCATAAGAACTACGCGGTTGTTGGATGTCACAGTACGAGCAAGCAAGCGGGCGCGAGTCATAGCCATTTTGGCACGCGCGGACGAATTTACAGTGGGAGTGATAGTGGAGGAGACAGTGAGACCGAGGTCGCGCACTTGGTCGCACGCAGTGAGAGGCGCGCCGCCGAGAGTGTACTCGGTGCGCGGGTTGCGCGTACCTATGTGCACAACGGAACACTTGTTGCTAGCAAGCTCTAACTGCCACTCGGTAGCCCAGGCTATAATGCGGTCAATAGTCATTTGCAGAGCAGCGGTGCGAATTGCTTTGGTCTTGCTATCAAAACACGTGTAAATTTTGATGTCATCCGCAAAAAATACGTATCTTAATATCTTGTGCGACAACATTTTCAATACCAATCAAGTAGATTATGAATAGAACTGGACCTAAGACACTGCCTTGTGGTACACCCGAGGGAGATTCTAGAGAATGAGAAAGAGAGTCACCTACTTTCACTCGGAACGAGCGGTCCATCAGAAACGATCTCAACCACTCTAACAGACTGCCCTTGATTCCAACTGATTCGCACTTATGTAACAACTTGGGAATAGACACACGATCAAAAGCCTTTCTAAAATCGAAATATACGGCATCTATCGATTGCTTATTTGAAGTTGCTGTCGTCCAATCGTCAAAAGAGGCTAGCATTTGAGTCGTTACTGATCTACCGGCTCGAAAACCATACTGCTCAGGTGGTAAGATAGAGCGGCTCTCAAGAAAATCTACTAACAACTTCCGAATGTGCCGCTCTAGTATTTTGCTTGGTGATCCGTCTACTCCTATTTATACTTTCTTTTCCTTCTTTCGTTAACGTCTTCGGACGCAGGTCCTAGGACCTTTCATCGTCTACGGACGTGCCCACGGGCTTCCACCGTCTACGGACGTATGACCTTCCATCAACCGACATTCCAAACACTGTTATCACTGGTTATTACAACCTACAACCGTTCCTCCTTTTCTCCACTCTTATGTATCTCTATCATTCTCTAACGATCTCTATCATTCTCTAACGACAGGAAAGTGAGAAATTAAAGACAATGGAGAGCGGGAGACACAGTTCTGATGCGCATTCCTTATAAAAACGCTGCGGAATTCCGTCAGAACTAAGCGAACATGACAATTTGAGATTGCGCAGAATGGGTAACAATTGATGTGGCATGATCAGTGGAATGGACAGCGAATCGGTTGTGCGCGAAATAACAGAAGGTAACTCACCATTGTCGCGAGTATAGACGGAAGCAAAGTAACCAGCGAAAGCGGCAGCCTTGCATTTGTCAGTGACCAGCGGGTCTGACCCATTGGACATGCGGTGCGGTAGGGTGCGCTTCGGCTTGATCAGAGAGCCCACATATGCATGGAAGGAGCGGGAACCAAGCAAATATTTTTGTTGGGCTAGATTACGCGAGAACTTTTTCAAATGTGCAGTAAGATTATTTGATACTTTCGCGAAAAGAGGATCGTGGACCATACCCGCATTGAATAGACGCAGCTTCTGTTCAAAAAGATTGCGGATATGCTGGGGATAGGCTGACCACTTAGTCTTGCGAATAGAGAAGGGCACGTACACAGCAAAGAGACAAACTACAAACATACAAAACCGAGAATACAGATCATCAATATCCGAAAAACCAGTAAACAATTTACACCAGTCACAACTACGAAGGGCATTGCGGATAGATTCAAAGTCGGCTTTACCGAAACTGGGATACGGTAGCGCTACTATGCTATCGGGAGAGAACGAAAAACGCGCTTCGAGGGAATTGTGATCAGAAGATGAGAAACTGCGGCGCACTCACACACGCAGACATTACGAGAGAGGGATTGTCAGTCTAAAGCCAATCTATGCAACGATTGATGCGCGTGGGAGAGAGAATGCAATGAGATAGACCCGCGGAATCAAACAACTCGCCGAAACGTTTACCCTTTGCGAGGGTATCGATCTCGGAAATATCAATTGCGTGAGGTATTTCCTTTTCGGGTATTTCCTCACACTGCGTGTACAGCCTACGCATGCGTGACGCAAAAAGAGCCCGATTCTGCGTACGATCCGAGTGTACGCAGAATTGGGGGCTACGCATGTGAGATGTGCGTGAGCCTCTCACACATGGTATCAGTGCGTAGCAGTAGTCATCTGATGAGGGTTGACGTTGTTTTTGTTCTCACTTGATCTTGCATATTTAATAGTGTGAGGACCATCACATATAGAA
Source organism: Rhabditoides inermis (assembly GCA_963966185.1). Lineage (NCBI taxonomy): Eukaryota > Metazoa > Nematoda > Chromadorea > Rhabditida > Rhabditidae > Rhabditoides > Rhabditoides inermis. The sequence continues at coordinate 247,022 of CAWZYM010000403.1, forward strand.
CGTTTATCTCATATGCAAATATACAATACAGGACTCGCATAATTTTTACAGAAACACACAAATTATTGTCAATATCATCAGCGTATGGAACAGGAGAAACATTAACGGTGCCACCAGTCCCCGGTTGCGTCAGTCCTCGTCGGTCCTTGTCCTCCCGTCGCTTCGCTCGTTGCTGTCACGGTGCTTTCACGCACCCTCCAGCTGCTTCCTCCCGCCTCTCTGAAACAGCCCACATTGTAATTAGCAGAGAAGACAACAACGTGCATCAACATTCTGCAACACAGGCTGCAACAAGGTATCAGGTATCATAGAGATACAGCAACTTGAAACATGTATGACAGCAACACAAATGAATCCGAGATCATAAACTACCGAACTCACCTTATTTGAACAATGGATGGCCTCAGCCGACTCCGTGCGGTACTGGCCATCATGTCTGTGACATCGTCGGGATTGGAGGCGAGGAGAACGCGCGCCCGACATGTGCATAACTAGATGAAATGGTTATGTGAGGGAGTATTCCGAAGGCGATTCGAGAGTGTTCTGGGGGCGATTCGAAAAGTAATTCCGAAGTGTTTCGAAGACATACGAAAGTGTTTAAAAGAGACTGACCGCAACTTCCAGAACAAAATGGAGATATGATTTCGTTGTCATTACGCCATCGAAATTCACTCATTTACATTCAGAATAATCTGATTACGTTTACAAAAACAATTCGGATTGACACTCACTTTATGGAAGGCAGCCTTGCTGCGGGTGTTGACAGTGGTTCTTCCATTTCTGCTTCCTGGTAGACGACTGAATGATTAAAATGACATTCTAGCTGTAGTACACAATAACATAATAACGTATATACACTATACAAATAACAAACACAAGCAAAACAACAAAATTCAAAACGAAAACAAAACAGTTTTGCGCATCGGCGATTGATCTGTAGGCTAATATCTGCTAGCCAACGTAAGTGGGTGCTCATTTGTCATTTGAATAGTGTACATGTTTATTCTCACGCATGTGGGATTTGCGTGAGGTCTGCCAGGCCATCGCTCGGGTATATTCTCACGCTGCGTACACAAAATTTGACAGCGGTACGCATGTGAAGATTGAGTGAAGCTATGCTACGCATTGTTCACAAGCGTGGATGACAGACTGGGCGGCGGGCTGCTTGATGCGAGTGGGTCAAGTTTCACGCATTCCTCACGTGCGTAGAGCAAACTCGCAAGAGAATTAGCGTACTTGGGCGCGCCCTACTCATCTCTCTGCATCAACGAGCATAGCTCAGCAGGTAGCGAGCTAGCGTGGTAATCCAGGGAGTTGTAGGTTCTCTCACCGCCGCTCTAATTTTGTTTTGCAAAACTTAAATTTAGACGAAAAAGTCTTCTATGACGTTTACTACTATTGTATGATCAATTTGAAAATGATATTCGAAGTTTTGCAATTTTTAAATTTCCACTACCGTTTTACCACTGAACGATGCGCTCACGCACTGTGTTTTGCGTAGCAGCCAAGTGTGCGTGTGCAACGAACACACGCACACTTGGGCAGCTTTTGCGTCCACGCATGCGTAGCATGTGTACGCAGCGTGGAGAAATATCCGAGCGCGCACTCGCTTCACGCACTCCCGACAAGCGTAGCCTCGCCTCTCTCTCTCGCCCCCCGCGCGCGCTTCTCACACACACTCGCCACATGCGTACGGTCGTCTCACGCACATTCCACATGCGTACCGCTATCTAATCTTGTTCACGCAGTGTGAGGATTTACCCGAGGATTGATGCGCGTGGGAGAGAGAATGCAATGAGATAGACCCGCGGAATCAAACAACTCGCCAAAACGTTTACCCTTTGCGAGGGTATCGATCTCGGACATATCAGTATTGAAATCACCCGAAAGTATCACAGACCGATTACAGGAGGACAGATCAGAAATGATATCAATAAGAGACTCATCATTCGCGGAAGTGGTACTAGGAGGGCGGTAGACACCAATGACACGGATGTCGAGAGAGCGAGAGGACACATCTACACACACAACATCACATGAACAGCGAGAGACTATGGAGACATGGGAAACACACAAAGAATCTTTAGGGAGGTTCTACGATGAAAATTGAACCAAGTTATGGATCAAAGAAGGGTAAAGTTTCCATTTTTGCCCCAAGTTTCTCGCTGTTGAACTGGGGGTCACGTTTTGAAACTCAGCCCAAACCTTGGTCATACTTTACCCACGCCCAAAACTTTGCTCAAGAAAGCATGGGACGCTGAAGAGAGTTAGACAGAAAAGGTGGGGGTGGGTAAAGTTTTGCACAAAAAGCATCTTAGAATCTCCCTTACAGAGAATAAGAATTCCACCGCCACGTGAGTTACGGTCCTTCCGGAAAGTGGCATAAGGTAGATCGGAAATGAGAGAGGAATCAGGCATAGACTTATCAAGAAATGTTTCAATGATTACAAGAATATCAGGGCGGTTTAGAGATAAATATGCATGAAGGTCTGGTAATTTGTTTTTGATGGAGCGGGCATTAAAACATACAAAGAACAATGTGGTGGTGGGTGTGTGTGACACTAGTGGAAAACCTGGTCGGACTGCTGCTCAGCCTGCATCTGCACATCTCCCCCGCAAGTCTCCATGGGAGAAGGGCCCGGCTGGGAAGAGGCAGTGTGCACGGCAGGCAACGGAGGGAAGGCAGACACGCTGGCAGACGAGAACGACGGGAGACGACGAGAGGCGGCGACAAAGGGGCGGGGCGTGAGCGGGGGGTGAGCAGTACCAGACTGACCGGGGCGCGGAAGGGTGGCGCGGAGAGAAGGAATGTCGTTCCGGAGAACAACCTGACCAGCGTACACGACGTAGTCCTGCTTGGTCCTCTCCCTCGTCTCCTTGCACTTCTTGCGGAGCTCTCGGTCTCGCTTCAGCTGCTCATCCGGAAGAGACTCCCGGATGAAGATACCGCGAACCTTGTCACGGTTCTTCTGGTACGCCGAGACGAACGCGGACGCTCCGCGCGAGCTGCTGAACACCACCTTGGTGGTGCGAGTCTGGCCGGTTCCCATGCGGTAGACGTCGAGCACCCTGTACTCCACTCCGAGAATGTTGGCGATGGTCGTCACCCTGTGGTGGTCATCGCTCACGCGGTCCTGCGGCTGCTCGAACCTAGACTCGTGCAACCCGAGAATCACAGAGAGAGAGAGAGAGAGGAGGAGGAGGAGAGAAAGAGAGTGAGAGAGAGAGAGAAGAGAGAGAGAAGAGGAGAGGAGAGAGAGAGAGTTCAGCGTCCGACAACTGTCTCAACATCACAAAAGAGGAGGTCGCGTTCATACAACATACAAGCGTCCTGGACACGGTACCGTTATATCGATTTTTTTCTAAATACTTTTTTTCCAGGGCGCTAGAGGGAGATAGTGAGAGAGAGAGAGAAAGAGAGAGAGAGAGAGAAAGAGAGAGAAAGAGAGAGAGAGAAAGAGAGAGAGAGAGAAAGAGAGAGAGAGAGAGAGAAAGAGAGAGAGAAAGAGAGAGAGAGAAAGAGAGAGAGAGAGAGAGAGAGAGAGAGAGATAGAGACTGCAGAGCCTTCTAGAGTCTTCCGTGGGCGCTATCCACATCGACAAGTTCACCATCGACATCATAAACACGCGGTGTGACAATTTATAGTCAGTTTCTCATTTCAGCTAATAATCAGTTTCTCAGTGCGCTCTTCACAAAGTCATTTTTCACATCCATGAACAATTTTAAGACCCCGAAAGTCTAGTAGGGTGGCATATTTGAAGTGCTGAAATTAAATTGTTGTACATTGAAGAGTCAGCTTGCGTGTTAGGAGTGCACACAAACGTAAGGAATAGTTCATAGTTTTTTTTTCTCATGCGAGCTATTCATGACAAATATCGAACAGAGCTAGACAATAGAACACTTGACGAGTTTCTGCACTTGCCAGTAATTGATGCACAACTCACCATCGTTCACATGTTTAAAATACGAGTTAATTGGCAACTTGTAAAACGTGCACTGTAATGAATTAGCAGAGAAATTGTGTCAATTGAGAAAGACTATCACGGCTATGACCTTGCCAAACGCGGCCTGTGAAATAGCCCAGATGAGCGTTCAATTAGAAATCATGCACTACAGGTGAGCAGTAAAGAGAGAGAGAGAGAGAGAGAGAGAGAGAGAGAGAGAGATTTGATTGAACAGATTTATCTCAAATCGTATAGCATTGGGGGAGTTTGGTATTGATATCGGGTAGATGGCAAATGACTTGGGTCCGGCCGCGTCCGTCGTTGGTCCCTCAGCAGCAGAAGCTTGGTCGCAGCATCCTCGAGGCGTCGGGCGAGCGGAGCGGCGGCCGGGTGTATCGCGCACTATCGGACAGCTCTCTTGGTCCCCTTGTCGCGGGGAGAGAGACAGCCCCAAACAAGTACAGAATCAATTGTATTGAGTCCGGTGAGATTCCGTATTTCATTGCCTGACTGTTCGCTGCAGTCGAGTTCTCTCATATCTTTCTTTGTATCTCGCAATCATCTTCAATGCCTTTTCGGGTCTTGTATTTCCGTATTTCGGGTTGTAACTCTCCCCTAGTGTAGGCAAGTTTTAGAGATGTTGTTATGCCTGTCTCGGTCACTCCTGTTTTCAAAAGAGCTACTTATTCAGCACGTGAGCAAGCGTCTCAATTTTTCTCTCATTGCACACAGAGCACATTTTTGTCTGATTCTGTATTCTTAAAATTAAATCTCGATTCTTTCAGAGGGAGATTATCGAATGCTCGGTGTCTCCACTCAATGGCACTCTCAGTTGCCTGCGGCAATTTGCCTCGCAAAATTCTCACATTTCGAATGTCTTGAACGAACATATTGAAATTGTTTCCGATCATCGAGTATTCAGTACTCATTCTCTCAATGTTGCACTCGTCCAGCGCACATGTGGTTCTCCTTTAAAGAAGGTGTTTCCTTTTTCTATCCGTTATCGACTTCTTGCTGGTTGGGGTTGCTTGTATTTCAATCACCAGCTCACCATTCACACATTTCACATCGAAAACGTGCATTGTCTTTCTGAAATGTCGCACCACCTCTCGGCAGTTGCGCATCACATTTGTATGGCTACCGTATGACCCGGTATCCCAGCTGTTCATCATTCAAATAACGGGCACACATCTAAAAGAGAGAGAGAGAGAGAGGGGGGGGGGAACTTTCCAGAATGCGAGTTTGGTTCTAAGCGGAGAACTGGGTGTGCGTCGAGAACTCACTACTCGACGTGAGCGAGCAGCGGTGGATACTGTTGACTACAGTTACCGTATACCATCAAATTACCAAATGACCGTAGACCACAGTACATTACTACATATTAAGGTTTTATGAAATTGCCGAATAAAATAGATTCACTGATCGGGCTTTTGCATTCCCATTTATAGAGGACAATGATGACCACACCATTGTCGAACTGGTTCGGCAATCCAACTTATTTTCTCTCCAGACCATTCGACTATGTCTCTCATCTCACGTTGTGCCGGAGACGACATCCCAGCATATGCTCTCGTCGATAAGAACCTACAACGTTAAAAGGAATGAGTGATTCAAAATTTGCTTTGACATTTCTCCACATTGTTCCTTTCCAGAGCTGCTTGGACCAAGGTGCTGCAGTTCGAGATTCGAAATATGAAGCGCGGATTTCTATCGGTGAGATGAATGTTATTTTTTCTTATCTTGCTCAGCATTTGTCCATAATTTGGTTGAAAAATAGTTATGTAAAGGTCACATCGAAATCACTCCTATTTATGTCACTGTATGTATTTTTAGGAAGCACTCCAGTCTCCAACGATGGCAGAGAAAGAGTTTCCCCGGTGAAATTCAATCTGACGGCAGTAGCATGTCTTACGAAATTCTTCAAATACGCTATGTCATATTAATCCACTGTTTTGCATAATTTGCATTCCTTTCTTTTCTCTGCCAGCGCGCGGTCGCGTGCCTTCCCCTGTTATTCCCCCGACCCCTGAACAATGCTGTGCGGCGGAGGACACTAACCGGACTGGTACTCGATTTTGCTACTCTCTACATCTACGGCATTGAGACTGGAGAGGAATCCTCGAAGACGATGAAACTCTCGGAGACGTCTCTTCGCGATCGATCGTTAAAGCCCGGATCTTCCGCCGCCGAGATCGAAACTTTCCCAGAAGCCGCAAGCAGGGGATGACATGCACCACCAATAGCACGTACGCATACTCGGGACTACCGAAATCCGTGTTATTGGGACTCGCAGTAGGCGTTGCATTACTGTATTTTACCGTAATCTTGCCGTAATTTACATAATTGTACTGTGCTATTTGATTCGAGATAAATATTCTGGTTCTGGTTCTGGTTTTGCATAATTATCTCCCGATCCCCGAGGTTTACTTTGTTTACATTTACCCATTTTTGACGATCTCTTTTGGCGTGTCAACTTTATTGTAATTTAATTGAGGTGTATTGTATCTAAATGTTTGTTTATCAGCCTGATTCCGACATGTACATACAATGGTAGCATGATGGGTTATCTGGAAGCACACACAATCCTACAATGGGGTATTGGGGCTCCTTGGCTGGAACAGTGCGGCGCGAGTCCTGACTGTTCATGGTAGATGGGCGTGAACATCGCGAAGTGACCAGTTCCGGATGCGAGGCGTGGTAGAAGATCTTGAAAGACTGCCGCCGCTGATGGTAGGGCTCTCAGAGGGTGAGAGTGGGTTCACGCGCCCCACCGGGAGGTAGTGGAACTCGGTAGAACAATTGCCCGCGAGGGGAATCGAACCAGCGACCGTTCACTTAGCAAGCTGTGACGCTATCCACTTGGCCAACCCGGCCCCTGTATCTAAATAAATTTAGTTTTTTTTTTTCAGTTTGGTTGTCATATACGTCGTAAAAAACAAATGAATTTTGAAATATTTGTTTTCTTACACTCAATTTATCCTGGCGATTCCAAATGACAAATATGTCTGGGCGGAGCTTAGCTTTGTGGGCGGAGCGTCGCTTGCACTCACTGCGGTTTATAGTGACTCATTGATTTTTCGATCTTCTTGAAGTTTTCAGTCATGTTTCATGTTTTAAATAGTCGCAGTTTTAGGCCCACATCATTTAACAAGTTTCGAATTGAGAATTAACATCAATAAGTCGCAGTACGCACTGCTTCCTTCCTATCAGCTGTTCTCTCCCCCCCTGTTGTGGTCATTCGTGCATTGTTATTTTAATGTTTTATACATCTCTCTATTTACAAGCTACTCACGCGTGTTGTTATATTTTCGATATTCAATATACAGCGACGTGTTTCAGCGCATGAATGCGATTCGCTCGACGGTGCAACGTCAGTTGTTTCAGGTGAACCACTGCTAGCGCATGTTTATAATATTGTTCATGTTCACCCCATCACACTTCAGCCGGACGACGAGCGACTGTCGGCGCTGGTGAACATTGTGCGGGTCGATGGCAAGCGCAAGCGCCGCCCCACCTATCTCTGCCTCGTCGGTGCGTTGTTGTTTACTTGTTTACAAAACACGTTTTTTACATATTAGATACATTCGCACCTTGCTAGTTCACTCTTTGAACGTGCCCATTGCAGTCACCGCCGACCACCCGATCTCGGTGCGCCTCTACTTTGTGAAGAGCGACAAGGAGGACAGCTACCGCAAGAAGGACCGCCACGCACTCCGCCATGTCCGCACCGTCGACGGCATCAACCCCAGAAGGGTTTGTGTGTTTATATGTTTATTGGTTTACGTGTTTACTTGTTTATTTGTTCAGCCGATCACCGAATTCCACATCACGATCGGCGAACGGCTCTACAAGCTCGACGCCTCGTCTGCCGAGGAGAAAGATGCGTTCATTCGACAGATGTACAAGGTGAGCGTTACTCATTATTATAGTGTTAATATGTGCCAGGAAAAAAAATAGATACACAGTTTGTGGTTGTGCTAATAGATGGGCCAGTATGCTTGTGTGAATACAAAATACTGTGGCGCGACGATGCCTAATGCCTAATGTTAAATCGTGTGAAAATTGATGTTTTGTTTCTTCTCAATCATGTTAAATGTGTTTTAGCTGTCATGCAAGTACCTGCCGGTGCAGATGCCCGACTTCTCCAACGTGCCCATCCCCGTCGACGAGCCCACACTGGTCAGTGGGTGTTATTGATTGATTATTGATTGATTGTTTGAATATCGATTTGCAGGCGATTGTGCCGGTGGAGGAGGAGGGCGAGGTGGAGACGCCACTAGAGGGATACCAGGTGCGATACAATTTATTTGTATTGATGGAAAAGAATTTGTATCATCATAGTGAATGACAAGTCTATTGCAATCACTTCTCAGCCGAAAACAAGAATACCACATGATTCAGTTTTCATTTCTTTAAACGTGTCTGTCACTGAATTGTGCAACAATCTTCATTCACAGTCGTTATAATCAAAGGCTCTGTCTTGTTTTCGGCTGAGAACAATTAGTACGGCTATATCCTTGTTACTCTCTATGAGTAGTGAGATAAACGCAGTTACCAACAATTCAACATCTTCCAATTGAATACTTGCAGCCGATTTCGGCCAAGGAGGAGGCGGACTTCCGGCGGCTTCTCGCCAAGGCAGAGCTCACCATCGACCAGGCCGACAAGTTCGCCGAGGTAATATTTTTAGTTGATTTTGATTTACTGCCGATATCAAGGATACAACAACGAAGATGAAACACAAAGGGTTGAGTCTGCGTGAAGTATCTGTCGGTGGTTTCTTCTTGACGTAATATTTTCCTTTTGGCTTTATCTATTATCTTGTAATGTACGCGTGTTAATAATAATTGCAAATTTGTCGAGGTCTGTCCTAACCCATCACTTTTCGGAATTGAATATAGATGTAGCTGTATTTATTGTTCAGTTCATAGTATTCTTTAATCATATCTCGAACTAATTAACGGAATAATTCAAGTCACAATATGTACACCTGGTGTTGCGTATATTATGTGGGTTTAAGTAATATTGTCTGTTAAAGTGGACAAAAATCCCAAATGATTGACTGAATTTACACAAGTTATGATTCGCAGGCACATTGCTACGGTAGCAAGGTTTCAGCAAAACACCTGACGTAGAGAGAATTCGAACTCGCGACATGAACCAGCCGAACAGATTGCTAGGCGAATCTCTTACCGGTTGCGCCATAGAGACGATGAGAGCAATTTGCTAGTATTGAGACATCTAGTTGATTTGCGATCAATCAAAGACGGACTGTGCAAAGAAAAACCATTCATTTTCAGCTGAAACGTATGTTTTCGAAAACAATCTAATCGTCTCTCATGCTTGTGTGTCATTATTGTCTACTTTTCTTCACAAAAACCACAAGCGCGCAGTAGATAATCGCTCAATGAAAGGACCATGCCACGTCCTCAATGGCGCAGTCGGTTAGATGTTAACCTAGCAATCTGTGGAGTGCGCTCTGTCGCAAGTTCGAGTCCTGATACCGCTCGTGTTTTACTTTCTTTCAAATTTGACTGTGCTCTTAGTTATCGTACCACCCGTTCGTGGTCTGTTCCCCCATGGGGGAGATGGTGGGTCTTTTCAATTTTTTGCCAATTTTATCGATTTGCAGTACGTGATAGTGTGTTTCATAGATGATTAGTAATAGGAGTGACATGCTCACCAGCCAGAGTATGTTCTAACACGTTCCAACACGCCCTCAAATAGTTCGTTTTTTTTGTTTATTCGATCTTCTTAACAAATTATTTTTAAGTTGCGTTGTCAATCATACAATACGCCGAAGCAATGAGGGATTTTCATTCATTATCATTTATGTATATAAACACTATTATAAGATGAGGATCAATGACGCAAGTACGCATTGTACATAGAAGATGCTGAACAGTTTTTTCACCCGGTCAGTTGAGCTACTGGTGCTGGTGTTACTGGTGTTGGTGCTACTGGTGCTACTGGTACCCATTAGTGAACCCCTTCTGATATTATGTCGTTGTTTGTTTGCGTATGGTACCCCTTGCAGGTGTTGTCGGAGCAGCTGCAGTCTCTGGACGGCGCCAACATCCAGTCCATGATGGGCAGCGAGCACGCCGTCAACACGTGAGTCACAATCAATCGTTCAATCAACCTTTTATCCGGAATCGTTATATCTGATTATGACAACACAATCATAATGATATGTTATGAAGCATACAGTAGTGCCTAAGATGCTAGAAACACACATAGGCTAACGCCGGGGAAAGACAGGTAGACGGACGAGGTTAGTGGTGGCATGCTGACCATTACGCGTCTGTGAGTCCACATGGTCATGTTAATATTCATCTTAACGGATTGTTCTTGGTGAATTGTCTTCCATATTCCTTACAATGTTGTGTTCACTTCAATTATATGACACTACTGCTGTCGTGCAATAAATTTGCGCACACGACGCAACAGTACAGTTCTCTTTGACACTCTTGTCCTATTTTGAATGCACTAGTGTTTCCTTCCGGCGCTATAATAGACTCGCACTTAGTTCAGGATTTTTCGTTGACAACATTATCGTGGGTTTTGAACATACCGTATACTGAACGAATTGCACAGCAGACTTGTTTTTGCTGTTCATTTCTCTACTCCACTGCTCTCCTCTCATGACCACGTGGCGAAGTGGTAACGCTCTCGCTTGGCAAGCGTTACTTGCGGGTTCGATCTCCGCTACGCTCGCAAAATTTTGTCAAATTAAAAACATCATCCAAAGGGTTCTGATCGTTGTCTAACGACCCTAATGTCTCTCATGAAAAGAGTGGAACTGCGGGCCCACTATATCACCTTGAAAGCTAAACCGGATGAATGATTTGATTTGATTTGACTAGTGTTGTCCGTCTCACAGCCTCTCTCTCTCTCCCTTGCAGCCTGCTGCACCTGCTGGACGAGGCGATGGCGCGCGTGGGCCAGCTGGAAACGGAAGTCGACGTGTGCGACAATATATTAGCGGTGAGCGGCGTGTCGATATTGTTCTTAGCTCTGTTTTTCTATCATGTGTTTTCTTGCAGGTGGTGCGGGACTCTGTCGAGTTGATCGAGGAGAAGGACTCTCTGTCGGCCGTCGAACGCCGCAACAAGGCCAAGCTGCACGCCGAACTCACAGAGTTTGTACAGGTGCGCTTTTTTCTTTTACAATTTTTTTGACATTTGCCTTACAAGTTTGAGTAGTTGATCTAGTCGCTGGAGGACGTGTTTTCATTTTTTCCCGTTTACTAGAAAATGTACGTTTCGCGATCTGTATAAGTATCGCTAAGCTTGTCTAATTTTATAGTTGCATTTAAAATCGAGTTTAAAAAAACAAACAATACAACTGACCTTGATTGAAGTGGAAGTGGAAGTAGAAGTACTATTTAAAACTGAACAACTGAACAAGTCATAATCATATTTCTCATTGGTTACTAAGTTGCGCAACGGAGTAAGTCAACTAATCTTTGTTTGGTATATCGGTTTTAACTATTTACAGGTGCTTATTTTGTTACAAAACAAGGGACTGCAAAATGCATATACTCTGCGCCAGAGCGATAGTTTTCGATCTACCTCGCTTGCAGTTCGAAATACGGTGCCATAACCGTCTGACTCTCTTTTTTTGCGCGCTATTGCCGAAAGCTGACTCTCCGTCTTCCTCTGATCTACGATCCGCGCGCAACTTATTGCGAGCATAGAACTATACTTGCTACTTGATTCGAGCGAGATAAACATTCTGTTACAAAACACATGCCAGGCGCTGGACGTGGTTACGGAGCGGCACCTGGCCACTCTTCGGGAGGCGAACATCTCGGACCCCGCGTCGATTGCCCGCTGCTGCGACGCGGCCAGAGCCGTATCCGACTTTATGCAGGGTGAGTCGATGTATCAAATTTATTTATTTATTACTGCCGGGATCAACAATGTGACAAATATACAATGAATGTACAGAAGAAATCAATGTGCAGGTAAATTCATCATCCAAGTATCATAATCCATTTTCGCATGTATCAAATCAAAAAAAGTTTTATCCAGGATCTCTATACACAATCCAATGGTTTGTTTTGCTATGGAGCTGGTCTCATAATCCCAGGTAGTGTAGTCGGTGAAGACGGTCTGCCAATGTTGCCTGAGTGAATGGTTTGCGAGGTAGGGTCCGTGGAGACGCGGGCTGGTAGACGCTTGGCTGTCCCGAGATCGTGTACTGTTTCATGATACCGTCGCCAAAAATGAACGGTTTTGCGATATTGCCTGAGATCATGGTTTTGCCAGGTAGGAATAGGAGTGGGTGGAGGAGAGTATAGCTCTGTTATTACCGAGGGTAATGTTGTAGTTGTGTACCGTACTTGATGTTTGAAAAATATTTGTTATTTCGTTTTAGGTCGCGTGTCGCGATCGCTGATGCAGATGGACGCGTATCAGGAGAAGGTGACCGTGTGTTTTGTGTTTTGTTTGTTGTTGTTGTTTACGCGTGCCCGGTTTAGGCCAAGCACGTGGACGTGATCGACCTGTTTGTGGACCGGCTGATGAGCCACCTCTCGGCGCTTTTCCAGAATCTGGTGTGTCGAGAGTTATTATAAGAGAGAGAGAGTGCATTAATTATCATGATGTGTCGTCATTACGTGTGATTTCTCAACAACACTTTTGTTTGTTTGGAGTGGAAGTGGTAGTTGAGATCTGTATTGTTTATTGTGTGCGAAAGAAAACATGGAGAGTACGCAATGAAGGGGCCTCTTTTGCAGAACGAGCTGTCTGAGGGTCAGAACTGGCACGAGCTGTCGATCCCGAAACAGTCGCAGCGCTTCCACGCCCTCTCGCCCCTCTCCGATCTCATGCTATGGCTCAAGGTAGGCATTAGATTTGTGATTTGCCGTGTTAAGATTTGCCGTGTTTGACACGGTTTCGTGGGTTAATTTATATTTACTGTTTGATTGAAAGAGGGTTGTGAAGACGATATTATATTTGTATTGTTGCAGAACACTCGTCCAGTACCCTACCAGGCTGCGATTCAGCGCTACGCAGACGCCACCAAGGCCCTCTACAAGAAGCTGTTTGACAGGTCGGCGTTGGTTGCCTGTTTGGTTCATTAAGCGCGTGGTCGCATTGTGTTTTACTGGATTGATGAGTTTTTCAATCTAGTTTTTTCCTGATTGTCGACCATAAATTGGATGCGTTTCTAGATTCGCTATTTGCTTTGGTTGTGAAACGCACATTTTATGGGATATTCGAGAAATGCAACGCATAGTTTTTGCGATGTTGTATTTTCTCGGCATGCTAGATTATGATATTTGTATAGTATTGTTTTCCATTGAATACGTCAATCTCTCTTACTTTAATATTTCTAAACCATCTAAAATCGAAAGGTGTGTACTTTGTTTCAATACTGTCTGTGTTGCAGGTTCTTTGACACCCTGATAGATCAAGTGAACCGCGTGGGGCTGGGCGACAAAAGACAGCGTAAGTCTCTCAAAATACTGAACATCTATTTAAATGTTGTATCATTTTTCTACTCATGCTTCTTGTATTATCGACAGCGTCAGTCTATAACATAGAGTTGGTGTAATGGACGTTATCGTTTGCCGTTTCAAGTTAGGAAGGATGGTCAGTGTCATTTCATCATTCCCTTCATGTGTGTGCAGTGAGTGTACGCCGTCATTTCAGCGTCGTCGAACCTGTCGAAGCACTCGTCGGACCGCTCCTCCCTCCAAGTCGACATGACCGCCGACCAGGAGAGGCTAGGCACGGTTGGTTGAATGTGTTCCCTCCATTTATAGCATTCATAGTATGAGTGAACAATGATTCCTCCATTTGTAGCGTATGAGTGAACAATGATTGCATTTTGACCTTCTATCACGTGGCAGCCGTAGTCACGGTTGGTGGTTGCTTGGACAAATCAAATTCAAAGTTCATTCGTAATCGCATTTGTGATTGGTCGTTGCTCTGTCCGCAGAAGATATGCATTTCGTCATGCGTTTTAAAGGAGAGAAGCACAGAGTGATGAAATGAAATGATCAGCTGCTATCACACGTCAAAAATGATGATACATAACGTCAGTTATTCGTGGCGGGACCAATTTTGAAAATTAATTCCCATTGGAAACTCGTGCCAAGTTTGTACTACACCACGAAGTACTGACGCATTGCCTGATTTTCAAGATGCCATTTCATTTTATATCAAATTTATATTAAATGATATAATTTTAATTTTGGTTTCAATTTGATCGCCATATCAATATTGACTATGTCGACTTCATGTTATTATTCCGTGCACCTCTCCTTTAACGATTGAGGATTGTAGAAAAAAATAACAGTTTGTCATTATCACATTACTTCACAGATTGTTTACTGTCCGCGTCTGTTAAAGGCGTCTAGTAGAGTAGCAGTTGGCAGTAGTAGCTGACAAAATGTCTACGGCTTACTAACTTGATAATAATAATTTATACGGTTGATTAATAACGCGTGGTGAAAAAGTGTAAACGGCAAAACCAATAAATTTGATGACCACGTTGGATTCAGCTGATCGATACGGTACAGAGAAGCCGACAAAATGAGGGAATGCTATGTCGATGTCGTGATGACCGTCCTCGATTCAGCTGATCGAGACGGTGCTGGGCGAGCTGTCGCCGGTGGTGGAGATGGAGCAGAAGTTCATCACCCGCTTCTTCCACATCAACAGCGACGTGCTGGCTGGGATAGAGACAGCGTCCATGGACAGCGGCGACTCGGCCAGTATCGGTGAGGGGGAGAGAGGGTGATTGGGAGTATTCGGAGGTGTGAAGTATCGGCACTTGGGTGAGGGGCGGGCTTTGGGGCTGTGGAAGTTGGGAGTAATCGGAGGTGTCAAGTGTCAAGTATTGATGGGTCTATGGATGGATCTCGGTTAGAATCAATTTGTGGGGACGGAATACAGAGGTCCGCTCGCTTTTCCAATGGCCTCGAAGGGGTCCAAGGGTTCCACATAACAAAAGTGACCCAACCTTCGGCGGGCTCCGCCCCCAATTTAAGCCCCAGGGGTTATATAACTAGTTTTCCGAGCGGTAGGTCAACTGGACCTTTGACACTGATTCATCATTCATGCCCTATTGGCGAACGTTCGTGGTGGATTCACAACAAGCACATGTAGGTTTCATCCACCTTGGTTTTCTTGTGGAACACGGTATCGGCTGTCGGGTAATGCGGTGTAGCGGTGTGTCTAGGCGGCGGTAGTCGTTCGATGGAGCGCTTCCTCAACGAGCAGGTGCGCGCCGTGATGACGCCCCTCTTCGAGTCGCTCACTCCCCACCTAGACCGATTCGCCAAGGCCTGCTGTCGACAGAATCCCAGGTGAGAGATGGGGGAGAGAGAGAGAGAGAGAGAGGGTGGACATGCACAATACGGATAGGCAGATACTGAATGCGTTCAGCAACGTACTGGGGGAATAGAAGGATGGGGAAATAAGGAGGGTTGGAGTTTGAAGGTTGAAGCTCAACACGGATGATGTAAATACGAAATGCGTTCAGCAACGTGCTGCTGCTGTTTGTGTTGATGTCGAAGAAGGTGCTGTCGCCGTCGGACGCCGGCAGCTACTTCACAGTCACGTTCGGATCGCTCACCGTCCTCATCAAGAGACAGTTCGACATGTACATGGTGGGTGAAGAAGGGGGGGGGGGAGAGAAAGAGAGGGGATAGGGAGAGAGAGAGAGAAAGATTAATGAAACTGTTCAGGAACAAGAGTCGCAACAGCTGCAGGACATTAAAATCACCAAGCGCACCCGACTGGGTGAGTGGCATGCTTACTTGCTTGTCATCTACATGATTTGTGCAGGCATCCTGCCGACGCTGGACCGTCTCGCGTCGTTTGTGCGCAGCGCGGAGGCGGTGTTTGCCGACGCGGAGAGGAGGACCGACCTGGAGAAGTGGTGCGTGTTAGCGAGGATGTAAAGTTCTATGCTCGCAATAAGTTGCGCGCTGTGGGGTAGATCAGAGGAAGACGGAGAGTCAGCTCGCGGCAATAGCGCGCAAAAACAAGAAGGGCAGACGGTTATGGCATCGTATTTCGAACTGCAAGCGAGGTAGATCGAAAACTATCGCTCTGGCGCAGACTATATTTCAGAACGGTTATGTGGGACATTTTGTTTGAGATCACTCGGAAGTGCAATCTGAAAACGCGCATTGCATTATGTGTTCGATATGTTGTGCGTTGTGCGAGAGGAGAACGCGGCAGTGTATTAAAAAATTGTTACCGTTCAATAACGTGTCGTGTATTAGATTATAAGAATATTTAGGAAGGGTGTAATTCAATACTTGTTACATAGAACATATCTGTTAAAAAGTACTTGCGTAAAGATATTAAGTTTGTCTTGACCCAATTCAACAAAAGCGCATGCATAAAACGTTTACAAATACTAACACAAACCTGCGCCTCTCTCCCCCCCCCCTCTCTCTCTCTCTCTCTCTCTCTAATATGGACGTATGACGTTATTCATTTGTATTGTTATATTTCATCTGTTAGTGTCCACTGTCCGTTATGCGCAGGTTTGTGTTAGTATTTGTAAACGTTTTATGCATGCGCTTTTGTTGAATTGGGTCAAGACAAACTTTATATCTTTACGCAAGTACTTTTTAACAGATAATATATGTGCTTTTGTTGAATTTCATAGAAATTTCTTCTGTTTCTGATTCCCAAGCTCTGTCGTTAATTTCTCTGCGCGCCCTGCCCGCCTGCCGGGAGAAAGAGCTAGCCAGAGTGACGGGAACCCAAAACAACGCAAACCCGGCGCGAATTAGACGCTGGCGGCGGCGAGGCGAACTCCACTCAAAGTGTTAGTTGGAGAACACGCGCAGAAAACGCCGAGAGAGTACGCTTTCGGCAGAGAGTCAGCGTTACCGGACACGACATCCACCCACCCACCCACCCACACGCTAGCCTCTCACCTCATGAGTGCGCGAGATCGCTCATAACTTCTTTCGGAGAGAAGATACAAAGATGCCATCAATTAGTGATCTGGCCTACGGAACCGTGCGAATCTAACTAACATGAATTGAATGAGTTCGCATTCCTGCTAACATGATTTTTGGATATCGCTTCTTGAAAATTCTGGCGCGAGCCCTATCCTAAGCCAAAAGAGAGGGCGCTGCGCGCCCTCTCTAATTTGGTTAAGAGCTCGCATTATCAAGTGCGTGCGTGTATTGTATCATTGACATATAAGGTGCGAGCGTGCATTCTGAAAGTGAGTGCACATGTTTTTTTATGTGGTCGATATGTATCGTTACAATGAGTATGATTCGGTGTGTGGTGAGTCTTTTCGTCTTGCCTGTTGTGTGACAGTGACAAACACGATTGTTGTACGTTTCACGTGTATGGTATACACCGCATTGGTTAGGTGTGCGTTAATTTTTTATCTGCCGTTTTTTTTAATATAAGAAATATAAGAAAATAGAATTTGTTTGACATGCATTTGATACCTTGGTAGCTTTGTCTTATTAGCAGATTAGCTCCAACAACTTTGGGGTTTTTTGTATTGTACACAGAACAGGGAGGGTCACAAAGATAACGACAGTAATAATCAATCAATACCGTTGCACAATCAATCAATACCAGTTTTTAGGTACGCGTCGCTGGTGCGCTCGACGATGGAGGGCATTGAGCGCGCGGCGGTCTCGTCCCAGTCAAAGTCGCCGGCCGCCGTCGTCCGACTCGAGAACTACCACCAGCTATACTGTAAGGAGGGGGGGAGATGTGCCTTGTTTAGTGACTCTGTCAGCTATACAGTTGTACTGTGAGCAAGGAGATAGGGGTGTGTGTGTGTGTGTGAGAGAGAGAGTGATAGAGAGAGAGAGAGAGAGAGAGAGAGAGAGAGAGAGAGCGAGGAGCGAACAGCCCCGTTGAGTGACTCTGTCGGAGCTGAAGCTGTCTTGTCTGGACGCGTTCCGCAAGGAGGCGAAGCGACTCAAGGAGGAGAACGTCGACCAGTACGTGCAAGAGTACATGGGACGACCACTCGATAGGATACATGTGAGTGCCTAGGGTATTATTATTATTGATTTGATTATGTGCATGCACGTGTTGCATCTGGTTAGTATTATTGTGAGTGGATGGGGTGTGCGCGAGTCGGCTTGAGTTGAAATGGCGTTTGAGCGAGTCATCACTGACATGTTTTGAGCTCTTGTTTATGGTTTGGGTATCATTGATTCTTCTACACGAACTGTCGCAATGACGTAATCAAGAGATGGACATGAAGATATGATGTATGTTTCAGGTGTACTTTGAGACGGTGCAGCGCGCTATCGAGCAGGGCTGCAAGCCGGAGGAGATCAGCTACCAGCCACAGTTCAGCCGACTCGAACTCAAGAAGGTCAGTAGAGAGAGGGAGGGAAGGAGGGAGGGAGAGAGAGAGAGAGAGAAACGGGCAAGGATTGGCTACTCTCTACATGTGTCATGTTTATGCTAGTATGGTAGTCATATCTTGCCCGTAACTCTCTACAAGTGTTCTATCTTGAGAGAGGGGGGGGGGAGGGATAGAGAGATAGAGATTTTGGATGCAATCAATGGCGTCTGTTGAGGTGATGTCGGCGTATCCTGGCAAGGAGGTGAAGCGCGGTCTGGAGCAGCTGTACAAGAAGGTGGAGAAGCACCTCGTCGACAACTCGTCCCTCCTCCAGGTCGTCTGGAGACAAATGCAGGTGCGAATGAGACTAAAGAACATGAATTACCTGCGTTATACGGTAGAATTATCCGCCTAGTGAATTCTGTATCGATAGAACTGATAAATAAAGTGTTATGAGCCAAATTGGCGGGAGAAGCGATCAACCGATGTATGTGTGAATGTTGAGTAGTAACGATGCGTGTTGAGGACCGCTTCATGAAGCAGCTGCAAGAGTACCAGCGCCTGATCGCCGAGTGCTACCCCAACTCGAAGCTGGACCTGGAGGTGTCGGTCGACGACGTGCTACAGTACTTCTCCGAGATTGCTCTCCAACACTGACCCCACTCGCTCTCTGTACTTGTTCCCGAGTAGTAATGAGTGGAGTGGAGAGAGATGTGCCCCTCTTAAGTTTGTCTCCGCTATGTGTCTCGCTGCATGTCAGCTCTATATTGCGTAATGCGCTTTCCCTTTGTAATAATGTGCGCGAACGCTGATTGTGATGTCTTGATATTCCGTACGGGAAAGATCGTATATAGTAGTGTGAAGATATTTATTGTAGATGTTGAACAGTCTGCTTGTGTTTTTTTTTGTAAAAGAAGTTTTGCATGTTCTTCTTGTTGTAGTTTTGTGTGTTGTATTGATCAAGTACTCCCGAGTTGGTGGAGAAGAAACACTCGCTCTTGATTAGTTGTTTTCGGTGCATATATACTCGGTGATTCGAGGTAAGGGGGAACAACGAACAATGATTGCATGTGTTGGAAAGTGGTCTCCCGATCCCGTTGCGCTTGTATGGTCAGCTGAGGGGACAGAGAGCTCTCTCTAACAGCTCGAGGCGTGTTTCTATTTTCTCCAAAAATCTCAAGAAGAAGCTTTTACTCTTTCGCGTTCCTGCCCTCGGCGACGCTGTTTATGGAGGAGAGAGAGCGGCGGTCACGGTTCGGATAGTTGCACAGCGCGCCCACAGAGAGAGCGGCGCGCGCCCAGGCCGCGCCGCGAGTGAATGGGCGCGTAGCGATTTCAGTCGAGAAATTATCGCGCTCTAGCGCTTGCTGGTAATTTCGCGCGTCGCGTGTTCGCGGAGCGGCTGCGCGCCCGTCGCTGTCGACTGTGCAACTATCCGGGCCGTGGCGGTGGAAGGAAGAGGGTGGAGGGATGGAACGTAGCCAGAGACTGGTTCGGAGTTCACCTGTCCACAGTCAGTAGACGGACCTTCCCCCTCAATCAATCAATCAATCATTTATCCAGAATCGCTATATCCTGACTATACAACAAAGTGCATACGGTACACCACAAGGGCTAAGCGCTGGGAGAAACACAGTTCAGCAACGGGGATGGTAGGGTCGAAAGTCGATATTAGATCGATAATCAGTCGATAATCAGTCGATAATCATTCGATTTCCTTTCCATAATCCATTAGAATCAGATACCATTATAGACGATGGTGGAGCTCCGGGTGTTCCTTTTCTTCCATCATAATCCACAATAGTAACTCCGCGGGCTAGGAAGACAGCGTTCTCATGAGCTATTCCCCGCCTTGCTCAAGGGTACTGGGGAAAGATCATTTCGACCCGACCGCCCGATGCGAGAGAGGAAGAAATAATAGTCTAGTGTATGATGCTCTCACCTTCCCCCTGTACCGTACAAAGAAGAATGACGGAGTCTAGCTCTAGAGTCGCGGTATAATAATATTAATAATAATAAATATTTTGATTTTGAAGTTACAGCGTACAGCTGACAACTATGGACGGTTTTGAGTTTCTTGAGCTTTGCGTGTGTTCAGTTCAAACATTTTCTTCTTTTTTATTGATTGCATTTTTCTCTCAAATCGATCCCAGCTGACTTTTGTGAACGTTTTGATGGTGTTGCTCAACGAGCAGTGTTGCTTGGTAGTATTGGTGCGTGGTTGTGTTGTGTTTTTTGGCGGTGGTGTTGGTGTTGTCGTTGTCGTTGTCGTTGTCGTTGTCGTCGTCCTTGTTGTTGTTGTTGTTTGTTGAATATTGTGTTGATTGATTTTATTGATTGTTCCATCGATCGATTAATTGTTTAATTGCAGATTTGAGTCGTTTGGAATTGCACTCCGCACTATCTTCTATGAATCGAAGTAGAGTATGTGTTGTTGTGTTTTCTTTGTTATAAGTTGACTGTGCGTTGTTGTAATTTGTTTCCTATAAGTTTATGTTATAAGATAAATCCGATTTTAAAATAACTTTTTATGGAACTTTTTGTTATCAGATCTAGATGGTTTCTGACAAACAAAGTGGTGTACCACGTTGATTGTCAATGCTGTCACCAAGAAAACAGATGCCAACCAATGTTTCTTCCTCCGCTTTCTCTCTCTCTCTCTCTCTCTCTCTCTCTCACTCACTCTCTATCTTTCGCCATGTTATTCTATAAACATGGAGTGTAATTTAAGTCACAGAAACCGATGGTAACTGATATCATTTAAGTTACAAATTTTGGAACTAAACTGTGTGGATTGATTTTTCTGAACTCTATTCGCGCACGGTGGCCTAGTGGATAGAGCGGTCGTTTGTCAAGCGGTGGGATGTGGGTTCGCTCTCCGAAGATGCTTTTCGTCACGGCTCGGCCCGCTTATCGCCGCGCGCCTTTAATGCTTGTCACAGTCGAGTCGCGCGCCGCGCGGAAATCTTCAAAGGCGGTATGCATTGACTTTGCACTCTGCAATGGCGGCCGCGCTGCGCGGGCTCATGTGGCGCGTGCCACTCGCTGTGACAGCGGCGAGCGATCAGTCGGCCGAGCCGTGTTCGTTTTGCCGACACTCTCCGGTACTTTTTGGTGACAACGGTTGGAATCACGCATGGCGAGGGTGATGTGGAAGTTTTTGTCGGTATTTTTTTCGAATTTTTTTTAATTCGATTTTTTTAACGAATTCAAACATTTTGCCCTCAACAATGAATAAGACCGTTCAATAAAAGTGGCGAGAGGAGTTTTCTACCAACTGCCATCCTGAGAGTCCGGAGAGAATCGGAAAAATAAAGTGTGTGGCCGGAAAGCGATCCCAACCCCCACTTCCCGACAACGACCCCTCTATTCACTAGGCCACCGCCGCTGTTTCACAGCTTGCGCGAGTAGAGTGACGAGCAGCAAAAGCAATCCACACAGTTTAGCTCCAAAGTTGTAAACGTAAACATTTCAAAACGGCCGGTTCTGTG
This sequence comes from Rhabditoides inermis, assembly GCA_963966185.1. Lineage (NCBI taxonomy): Eukaryota > Metazoa > Nematoda > Chromadorea > Rhabditida > Rhabditidae > Rhabditoides > Rhabditoides inermis. The sequence goes on from CAWZYM010000403.1 coordinate 268,765, forward strand.
GATTTGAAAACGGTTTTCGACTAGTGACCATATAGGAGGGTATCTCGCCACCCGGTGAGGAGTGTGAACTCACTTTCATTTTCGAAAAGTCCTGCCAATCGGCAGCTGCCGATATTCTACATTCTACAACGCTTTCGTTGGTTTCGCAATGTTCACATACTTTCTACCATTACCAGTCTCTAGACTCTGTTGATCAGGTGCATGATGACATCCGTTCTCACTTTCTAGTGAGCCGATTTTCAAGAAATCTATGACGTCATCTGGTACAGTATCTGTACTGTCATCGAAGGAATCATTAATTCAGCTATCTATTTGTACTCGGAAACTGTGGGACCCTTTTTGTCTTGTTGCTGTTGGTTGAAAAAAAAACAACAATCAAACACTAACGGTGAAGGCGTGAAGGCCATGAAAATCAGCATATGTGATAAGTACACTTTGCACTTTATGACATGCTGGTAAGAAAGGGTGGATTGGTTCTGATTGACAGTTGCGATATCAGCGCGCGCGTTACATTTTGATGGACATCCGCACAGTGGAACTATCAGTTATCAGTGTCTATCACTCAGGCAACTCCTTTATAATGGATCACAGAGTTGTATTGTCACTCTCGAGTCGAATTTCATCTGAGGATGAAGTTCCTGGCTCTCCTGGGCCTTGTGGCCGTCGCCTCCGCTCTTCCCTACACCTACAAGTACCGCTTCGAGGGACAGTCGGTCTCCTTCTACCCCAATGTCGATGGAGCCGCGACCAAGATCAACGCTGACGTGGCTGTCAACTATGACAACGACTACGTGACCATGCAGCTCTCCAAGATCATCCTCGGCAGCTCGCTCGAGGTGTCCGCCGGAAACATTGCCCCCGTGGAGAAGTTCGATCAGGTCGAGCTGCCCGAGCAGACCCGCAAGGCTCTCCTCCTGCCGATTCGCTTCCACTACAAGCACGGAGTCGTCTCCTCCATCGAGTTCGCCCATGACGAGCCCGTCTGGACCGAGAACATCAAGAAGGCCGTCGTCAACATGTTCCAGATGGAGATGGACAACAAGATCTTCGAGAAGGAGACTATCCGCGGATACAACTACTACACCAAGGAGAAGTCCGTGGAGGGAGTGTGCAACACCACTTACACCGTTCTGCCTGTCGACCAGGAGTTTGAGCTCACCAAGGCCATCGACTACACCCAGTGCGAGGTAGTCCGCTCATCTAGACGCATATCTCACCTGAAACATTTCAGACCGCCCCTCGCATGTACAACTTCCGCTTTTCGCAGCCGGCGACGCACGAGATGGAGCACCTGTCTGTCATCTCCCGCCTCTCTGAGCAGAAGATGATCGTCGAGAAGACTCTCCGCCTGCCCAAGATCGTCGAGTCCAAGGCCCTCTACACCCACGCTGAGATGCGCACTGAGGTGAGTGCTACAATACGGCAACGTGTTAGTAATGTATGCATGTCTAGGTGCTGATGCGCCTGGAGCGTCTTAACAAGATCACCGTCGAGCTGAGCCTGCCGCGCCACATGCGCAAGACCGATCTGGTCTACTCCGACAAGCTGGAGAAGCTCGAGGAGAAGCTGTACAAGGAGGGAGACATGACCGTCGTCGAGAACCTGCCCGTGCAGTTCGAGAACCTCGAGAAGGTCGGTTCCGCTCTTGATCAGCTGCATTCACCCGTTTCATATTCAGACCATCATGACGCTGCTGTCCGAGGAGAAAAAGTCGTTCATCCGTGTGATTTCTCTCGTCCGCCTCTGCTCGCTCGAGCAGCTGCGTTCCATCCACGAGCAGGTATGCTTTTACGGAACACCTATATCCGGATAGTATACGTGGCATTCGCGTTAACTTTTGACGGGGCAAATGTGTTATGCCAAATAACGACTGATGTAATCGTTTACTTTCATCGTACTGTTTCAGCTTGAGGAGAACACCATTCGCCACTCGCTCTTCCACCGCGCCCTTGTGCTCGCCGGATCCCGCTACTCGGTCGAACACGTCATCGACGAGATCATCGCCGAGCGCGTCGAGAACTGGGAGGCGTACACGCTTATCCAGCAGATCGCCGAGACCCGCTACCCCTCGGAGCTGATGGTGCACAAGATGTGGAAGCTTATCGAGGCCCTTTCTGAGAAGAAGGTTCTCCGCCAGGCCGCCCTCCTTTCCACCGGATCCCTCATGCGCGCAGTCTGCTTCGAGGAGATGTGCGAGAAGGATCTCAAGATGAAGTGGGTCAAGCTGATGGAGAAGGAGCTCGGAAACTGCGAGAACGACTCAGACAAGATCGTCATCGTCAAGATGCTTGCCAACGCCGGATTCGACATGGTCGTCTTCCCTCTGGAGAAGATCATTCGCTCCGAGGAGCAGACCGTTCTGAGGACCGAGGCGATCGAGGCTCTCCTTTCCTTCAAGGAGATGATGCCCCGCAAGATCTCCGCTCTTCTTCTTCCTCTGATCAAGGATGCTCGCCAGATCCCCGAGATCCGCTCTGTTGCCGTTCGCGTTATCCTCTCCATCCAGAAGCTCGAGAACGTCTACCTCATCCAGATCGTCGACCTGCTCAACTCCGAGAAAGACATGCACTTCTACACCTACGCCCTCTCTCTGCTCAAGAACGAGGAGCGCTTCGAGTCTGTACTTGGACTTCTCCGCCCCCCGCAAGTCCTTCCGTACCCGTTACACTCGCGTCTTTAACAAGGAGATTTCTCTCGGAGCTATCTTCCAGCACTTCACCACCAAGACTGGATTCCTGCCCAAGGAGATGATGCTGACCCTCGAGAACGTATTCGGAACCCGCATGCAGGAGAAGCTCTTCGAGGTGCGCATGCGCCAGGAGAACCTCGAGCAGCTCATGTCGATCCTCCTCAAGAAGATGCCCACTCAGACTGCCGAGAAGATGCGTTCCATCGCCACCGAGATGGGACTGGTGCTCCGTCGCCCGCACCCGTCAGCCCCACCGCCTACATCTTCCTCACCTACAAGGGGATGAACTACGCCGTGCTCCCTATCCACGAGCTTTCCACTGTCCTTCGCGCCTACACCCCACGCTCGTCTGCCCGAGCTCAAGAAGTGGACCCTCAACCACTTCTGGGCTGCCCTCGTGCACGACCGCGTTTATCGCGTCCCCACCATCCTCGGACTGCCGCTCGTCTTTACTGAGCAGACCCCAATTCTTGCCTTCGATCAAGGGATCCCTGATCTACAACCGTGAGCCCAAGACCTCTATCGAGTTCGTTGGAAAGAAGGCCTTCGACGCCTCTGCCATTCGCTCCCTGCGCGTCGAGTTCCCTCTTTGTGCACTCTGTTCACAAAATGATGAAGACTATCCGCGTCCGCCTGCCCCTTCACTACACCATTCTCGGACAGCACGACAAGCTCCGCGTCAAGCTCTTCACTGAGCAGTTTGACAAGAAGCCGCTCGTCCAGGTGGAGATTCGCCCGCTCAACTCCATTGTCCGCATCCCCGAGATGATCGACGAGTACGAGCTGACCAAGGAGGAGCAGAAGACCGTGCTTCTGAACAAGTTCAACATGGACAAGGTCTACGGCATGCACATGCTCTTCAAGGTGCGCGGACACGGACAACTTGATGGAGGGTGCTCGTTGAGAAGACCGTAACGTGCCCACCTACTACGAGCTCGAGATGTTATGCTGCACAAGGAGCAGAAAAAGATCGCCCTCACAATGAACCGCGAGCTTACCCAGATCGGAGAGTGGAACAAGGCTCCCCCGTCTCTCGCGTGCTTGTCACCTTCAAGGCTGAGGAGAAGAAGATGGCCGAGATCACTTTCCACTACTTCCTCAACTCGCTCGTGCAGCACTTTGAGATGCTCGTCCGTCACGAGGACCGCCAGATCATCAAAGCTCACTTCACCCAGGGACCTCATCAACATGCAGCTTGTGAACAACGGAAAGCTCGCGATTTCGAGTCGCTCTATTCTTCCAGTCCGTGCTCGGAAAGAAGCAGATCAAGGCCCTGATCAACTACGACATCGATGCAAGCAGGTTCTCGTGTTCTCCCGCTTCATGGCTCTCATCGAGACCTGCCCCGTTTTTGAGGTGCTCACTGTCAAGAACGCCGAGAACAAGATTTTCCTCAAGCTGAACGTTGCGTCTGAGCGTCTTGTCGCTCTTCTTGAGACCCCCTCCAAGAAGATCTCTCTCATTGAGAACGTCGACATGCCGGTGAGGAGTCGTGCCTGCTCAGGACTCGCGCATCTCCACCTTTGACGATGTTGTTTACCGCACCCCCATCAGCCAGTGCTACCAGATCCTTGCCAAGACTGCACCGACAAGCCGCAGTTTGCCGTGTTCGTCAAGAAGACCAAGGAGACTACAAGATGGTGAAGATCATCGACAACGAGAAGGAGATCGAGATGGAGGAAGGTGAACGGAGAGTTCATCGTCTACAACGTGGACGGAGAGGAAGATCCAGCATCGCGAGTTCAAGAACTACGGTATCGAGATTGTCGGAGACAAGATGACGGTCGAGATGCCGTCTGTGACCGTTGAGTTCACCGGAAAGACCGTCAAGACCTTCATCAGCTGGCAGCACCAGGGACAGCAGTGCGGACTGTGCGGACACTACGACGGAGACAAGACAAACGAGTTCATTCGCGCCGATATGTACGGTGAGTACAGAATGACACATTCGCACGCGTTTCTGAATCATTTCATTTGCAGAGACCGAGGACATCGAGGACTTCACCGCAGCTACATCGTTGAGAAGAAGGAGTGCCGTGACGAGAAGCTTGAGAAGATCTACAAGCTGGAGAAGGAGAACTTCACTATCGATGAGGAGGAGCTGGTGGAGGATGAGCAGATGATCGAAGACGAGTCTGAGGAGACCGAGGTCGAGTTCGACGACTTTGCGTGTACAAGAAGGAGAAAAAGATCGTCAAGGAGTTCAACGAGGACGAGTCCGAGGAGACCTTCGACGAGACCAGTACGTGAACTATCACCAAACAAATTCCCCCATGAAACATTACAGAGCCCGAGGAGAAGACTTCCGTGAAGGAGCTCAAGAACAAGGTATGCTTCTCCAAGGTCGCCGTGCCCGTCTGCCAGAAGGACACCGTCCATCGATGAGGAGAAGGAGATGAAGGTCAGTTGAGTCATTCACCCTTACTAGGTAACGTATGCATCACAGGTGCGCTTTTTCTGCCTGGAGCGCTCGTCGGTGGAGGCTCACCGTCTGCTGCGCGCCGCTCGCAAGCAGGTGCTCGACCTGTACGCTCGCCCCGACTCCCACGTCGAGACTCTCCGCGTGCCTAAGACCTGCATCGCTTTCTGAACGACTTTGTAACAAACTTTCTCAAACATAAACATCTAACTATCATTTGTGGGTGTTTATTTCAAGTGTGTTGTAAAACGTGACAGTTAACAACTGAAAAGTCTTGAATTGTTAATAAGAAAAAAAACAAATCGTCAAAAAAATTAGTATAAAAAATGTAATCAAGTGATGATCAGAACACCAAAATCTTAAAATTTTTTTTATTAAATTCACGCTGGCTGCTTATAATCTACGTGATGGTCGGGTAAGAAACCTATGGAGGGATGAACATTCTCGCAGTACAAGTGAAGAGACAGACTCGTATTTCAGATGCGTCGAGTGAAAATTGAGAGGAAGACGTTATTTACTTACTCCAGTGTATTTGTGTATATCTTCCACAATCACTCTGTTCCTCACATTTCCTATCAGTCTCGTATATACAATGCATCACTCCTGATTTCTCGCCTACTGGCGTCCCTTTGAGTTATGACACATACTCAATGACACGCAAATCATGGACAATTCAGATTTAGTGAAACACTGTTGCAGATTTTACTTAACATTTTTTGTGTCTTTTTCTCTTGCATCGCGCCCCCAAGTATGTTCTCTTCTTGAGCAAGGCTGGAGGCTGCTCATAGATGAAGCTGATTTCTTAGACCGCGGAACTACTATGTATTTGTGGACTGTAATGGAAAAAACAAACACTCGGAAATCTATTGTCGTATGTAATAGTGTTTGATTCTAATCGATTATGGTAGTGTCTGATTCTAATCGATTAAGGAAATCGAACGACTATCGACTGCTTATCGATATGTTATCGACATGTGTCTGTTCTCTTGAAAAAAAAAACACTGTGTCTGTTCTCTTGAAATGGAAAATAGTCAACTTGAGTGACATCTGACATTTGACAAATGCGAACAAATCGGCTGCGCGAAGCTTGATGATGGTAGCGGAAAGAAATTCGAATGATTCGCGAAGCAACAAACATCGGGATTTTTCTAACTCTAACCATCTAACTGCTGCAAGTGCTACATGGCATCGAAGATCTTTCGCACAATCTGTGGCAGAATTGTGAAATCCAAGAAATATAGTGTTATATTACTTTAAATTGTTCCGATATCACTGAGAACAGAAAAAAATCTGATTAATTCTTCTAGTAAATTTTATGGTAAATACTTCATTGCAGATGGCGTTATCAGAGTGTGTGTTGCACCTTGATGGACATCTGCGCTCAGGGACAATCAGCTATCAGTGTCTATCACTCACCCGATTCCTATATAACGGGATGCCATTATTAACAAATCACTCTCGAGTCGACTTTCATCTAAGAATGAAGTTCCTGGCTCTCCTGGGCCTCGTGGCCGTCGCCTCTGCGCTTCCCTACACCTACAAGTACCGCTTCGAAGGACAGTCGGTCTCATTCTACCCCAATGCCGCGACCAAGATCAACGCTGACGTGGCTGTCAACTATGACAACGACTACGTGACCATGCAGCTCTCCAAGATCATCCTCGGCAGCTCGCTCGAGGTGTCCGCCGGAAAGATTGCCCCGTGGAGAAGTTCGATCAGGTCGAGCTGCCCGAGCAGACCCGCAAGGCTCTCCTCCTGCCGATTCGCTTCCACTACAAGCACGGAGTCGTCTCCTCCATCGAGTTCGCCCATGACGAGCCCGTCTGGACCGAGAACATCAAGAAGGCCGTCGTCAACATGTTCCAGATGGAGATGGACAACAAGATCTTCGAGAAGGAGACTATCCGCGGATACAACTACTACACCAAGGAGAAGTCCGTGGAGGGAGTGTGCAACACCACTTACACCGTTCTGCCTGTCGACCAGGAGTTTGAGCTCACCAAGGCCATCGACTACACCCAGTGCGAGGTAGTCCGCTCATCTAGACGCATATCTCACCTGAAACATTTCAGACCGCCCCTCGCATGTACAACTTCCGCTTTTCGCAGCCGGCGACGCACGAGATGGAGCACCTGTCTGTCATCTCCCGCCTCTCTGAGCAGAAGATGATCGTCGAGAAGACTCTCCGCCTGCCCAAGATCGTCGAGTCCAAGGCCCTCTACACCACGCTGAGATGCGCACTGAGGTGAGTGCTACCAATACGGCAACGTGTTAGTAATGTATGCATGTTCTAGGTGCTGATGCGCCTGGAGCGTCTTAACAAGACTCACCGTCGAGCTGAGCCTGCCGCGCCACATGCGCAAGACCGATCTGGTCTACTCCGACAAGCTGGAGAAGCTCGAGGAAGAAGCTGTACAAGGAGGGAGACATGACCGTCGTCGAGAACCTGCCCGTGCAGTTCGAGAACCTCGAGAAGGTCGGTTCCGCTCTTGATCAGCTGCATTCACCCGTTTCATATTCAGACCATCATGACGCTGCTGTCCGAGGAGAAAAAGTCGTTCATCCGTGTGATTTCTCTCGTCCGCCTCTGCTCGCTCGAGCAGCTGCGTTCCATCCACGAGCAGGTATGCTTTTACGGAACACCTATATCCGGATAGTATACGTGGCATTCGCGGTTAACTTTTGACGGGGCAAATGTGTTATGCCAAATAACGACTGATGTAATCGTTTACTTTCATCGTACTGTTTCAGCTTGAGGAGAACACCATTCGCCACTCGCTCTTCCACCGCGCCCTTGTGCTCGCCGGATCCCGCTACTCGGTCGAACACGTCATCGACGAGATCATCGCCGAGCGCGTCGAGAACTGGGAGGCGTACACGCTTATCCAGCAGATCGCCGAGACCCGCTACCCCTCGGAGCTGATGGTGCACAAGATGTGGAAGCTTATCGAGGCCCTTTCTGAGAAGAAGGTTCTCCGCCAGGCCGCCCTCCTTTCCACGATCCCTCATGCGCGCAGTCTGCTTCGAGGAGATGTGCGAGAAGGATCTCAAGATGAAGTGGGTCAAGCTGATGGAGAAGGAGCTCGGAACTGCGAGAACGACTCAGACAAGATCGTCATCGTCAAGATGCTTGCCAACGCCGGATTCGACATGGTCGTCTTCCCTCTGGAGAAGATCATTCGCTCCGAGAGCAGACCGTTCTGAGGACCGAGGCGATCGAGGCTCTCCTTTCCCTCAAGGAGATGATGCCCGCAAGATCTCCGCTCTTCTTCTTCCTCTGATCAAGGGATGCTCGCCAGATCCCCGAGATCCGCTCTGTTGCCGTTCGCGTTATCCTCTCCATCCAGAAGCTCGAGAACGTCTACCTCATCCAGATCGTCGACCTGCTCAACTCCGAGAAAGACATGCACTTCTACACCTACGCCCTCTCTCTGCTCAAGAACGAGGGAGCGCTTCGAGTCTTGTACTTGAACTTCTCCGCCCCCGCAAGTCCTTCCGTACCCGTTACACTCGCGTCTTTAACAAGGAGATTTCTCTCGGAGCTATCTTCCAGCACTTCACCACCAAGACTGGATTCCTGCCCAAGGAGATGATGCTGACCCTCGAGAACGTATTCGGAACCCGCATGCAGGAGAAGCTCTTCGAGGTGCGCATGCGCCAGGAGAACCTCGAGCAGCTCATGTCGATCCTCCTCAAGAAGATGCCCACTCAGACTGCCGAGAAGATGCGTTCCATCGCCACCGAGATGGGACTGGTGCTCCGTCGCCCCGCCACCGTCAGCCCCACCGCCTACATCTTCCTCACCTACAAGGGGATGAACTACGCCGTGCTCCCTATCCACGAGCTTTCCACTGTCCTTCGCGCCTACACCCACGCTCGTCTGCCCGAGCTCAAGAAGTGGACCCTCAACCACTTCTGGGCTGCCCTCGTGCACGACCGCGTTTATCGCGTCCCCACCATCCTCGGACTGCCGCTCGTCTTTACTGAGCAGACCCCAATTCTTGCCTCGATCAAGGGATCCCTGATCTACAACCGTGAGCCCAAGACCTCTATCGAGTTCGTTGGAGAGAAGGCCTTCGACGCCTCTGCCATCCGCTCCCTGCGCGTCGAGTTCCCCTTTGTGCACTCTGTTCACAAAATGATGAAGACTATCCGCGTCCGCCTGTCCCTTCACTACACTATTCTCGGACAGCACGACAAGCTCCGCGTCAAGCTCTTCACTGAGCAGTTTGACAAGAAGCCGCTCGTCCAGGTGGAGATTCGCCCGCTCAACTCCATTTTCCGCATCCCCGAGATGATCGACGAGTACGAGCTGACCAAGGAGGAGCAGAAGACCGTGCTTCTGAACAAGTTCAACATGGACAAGGTCTACGGCATGCACATGCTCTTCAAGGTGCGCGGACACGACAACTTGATGGAGGTGCTCGTTGAGAAGACCCGTAACGTGCCCACCTACTACGAGCTCGAGATGGTTATGCTGCACAAGGAGCAGAAAAAGATCGCCCTCACAATGAACCGCGAGCTTACCCAGATCGGAGAGTGGAACAAGGCTCCCCTCGTCTCTCGCGTGCTTGTCACCTTCAAGGCTGAGGAGAAGAAGATGGCCGAGATCACTTTCCACTACTTCCTCAACTCGCTCGTGCAGCACTTTGAGATGCTCGTCCGTCACGAGGACCGCCAGATCATCAAAGCTCACTTCACCCAGGGACTCATCAACATGCAGCTTGTGAACAACGGAAAGCTCGCGATTTTCGAGTCGCTCTATTCCTTCCAGTCCGTGCTCGGAAAGAAGCAGATCAAGGCCCTGATCAACTACGACATCGATGCCAAGCAGGTTCTCGTGTTCTCCCGCTTCATGGCTCTCTTCGAGACCTGCCCCGTTTTTGAGGTGCTCCCTGTCAAGAACGCCGAGAACAAGATTTTCCTCAAGCTGAACGTTGCGTCTGAGCGTCTTGTCGCTCTTCTTGAGACCCCCTCCAAGAAGATCTCTCTCATTGAGAACGTCGACATGCCGGTGAAGGAGTCGTGCCTGCTCAAGGACTCGCGCATCTCCACCTTTGACGATGTTGTTTACCGCACCCCCATCAGCCAGTGCTACCAGATCCTTGCCAAGGACTGCACCGACAAGCCGCAGTTTGCCGTGTTCGTCAAGAAGACCAAGGGAGACTACAAGATGGTGAAGATCATCGACAACGAGAAGGAGATCGAGATGGAGAAGGTGAACGGAGAGTTCATCGTCTACAACGTGGACGGAGAGAAGATCCAACATCGCGAGTTCAAGAACTACGGTATCGAGATTGTCGGAGACAAGATGACGGTCGAGATGCCGTCTGTGACCGTTGAGTTCACCGGAAAGACCGTCAAGACCTTCATCAGCTGGCAGCACCAGGGACAGCAGTGCGGACTGTGCGGACACTACGACGGAGACAAGACAAACGAGTTCATTCGCGCCGATATGTACGGTGAGTACAGAATGACACATTCGCACGCGTTTCTGAATCATTTCATTTGCAGAGACCGAGGACATCGAGGACTTCCACCGCAGCTACATCGTTGAGAAGAAGGAGTGCCGTGACGAGAAGCTTGAGAAGATCTACAAGCTGGAGAAGGAGGACTTCACTATCGAGGAGGAGGAGCTGGTGGAGGATGAGCAGATGATCGAAGACGAGTCTGAGGAGACCGAGGTCGAGTTCGACGACTTTGCCGTGTACAAGAAGGAGAAAAAGATCGTCAAGGAGTTCAACGAGGACGAGTCCGAGGAGACCTTCGACGAGACCAGTACGTGAACTATCACCAAACAAATTCCCCCATGAAACATTACAGAGCCCGAGGAGAAGACTTTCGTGAAGGAGCTCAAGAACAAGGTATGCTTCTCCAAGGTCGCCGTGCCCGTCTGCCAGAAGGACACCGTCATCGATGAGGAGAAGGAGATGAAGGTCAGTTGAGTCATTCACCCTACTAGGTAACGTATGCATCACAGGTGCGCTTTTTCTGCCTGGAGCGCTCGTCGGTGGAGGCTCACCGTCTGCTGCGCGCCGCTCGCAAGCAGGTGCTCGACCTGTACGCTCGCCCCGACTCCCACGTCGAGACTCTCCGCGTGCCTAAGACCTGCATCGCTTTCTGAACGACTTTGTAACAAACTTTCTCAAACATAAACAATTAACTATCATTTGTGGGTGTTTTATGTCAAGTGTGTTGTAAAACGTTACAGTTAACAACTGAAAAGTCTTGAATTGTTACAAAGAAAAAAAAACAAATCGTCAAAAAAATTAGTATAAAAAATGTAATCAAGTGATGATCAGAACACCAAAATCCTAAAAAAAATATTTTAGTAAATTCACGCTGGCTGCTTATAATCTACGTGATGGTCGGGTAAGAAACCTATGGAGGGATGAACATTCTCGCAGTACAAGTGAAGAGACAGACTCGTATTTCAGATGCGTCGAGCGAAAATTGAGAGGAAGACGTTATTTACTTACTCCAGTGTATTTGTGTATATCTTCCACAATCACTCTGTTCCTCACATTTCCTATCAGTCTCGTATATACAATGCATCACTCCTGATTTCTCGCCTACTGGCGTCCCTTTGAGTTGTCTATTTACGCTCTTTACAACTTCTTCGTAGATACGCAATGACACATACTCAATGACACGCAAATCATGGACAATTCAGATTTAGTGAAACACTGTTGCAGATTTTACTAAACATTTTTTTGTGTCTTTTTCTCTTGCATCGCGCCCCCAAGTATGTTCTCTTGAGCAAGGCTGGAGGCTGCTCATAGATGAAGCTGATTTCTTAGACCGCGGAACTACTATGTATTTGTGGACTGTACTGGAAAAACAAACACTCGGAAATCTATTGTCGTATGTAATAGTGTCTGATTCTAATCGATTATGGTAGTGTCTGATTCTAATCGATTAAGGAAATCGAACGACTATCGACTGCTTATCGATATGTTATCGACATGTGTCTGTTCTCTTGAAAAAAAAAACACTGTGTCTGTTCTCTTGAAATGGAAAAC